>JANHFJ010006980.1:125176-143321 GCA_032468195.1 Cerberus rynchops | reverse complement strand
TCATAAAATGGGGCAAAATGTCTTGCTTAACAACAGAAATTTTAGACTCAATTGTAGTCATAAGTCAAGGACTACCAGTAATTGAACAATCTAAAAATCTTGGGCTGTGGTGGCAAACCTTTTACTTACCGAGTGCTGAAAAGTACACACTTTGTATGTGCCATCCGCACATGTGCGGCTCCTCGACGTGCACTGCATGTGCAACCGCACCATCTGTGCACGCATGCAGCTTTTGCACGTGCAATGCATGCACGCTGCATGCAGGCACTCACGCACACATGAGCAATTGCATGTGCATGGGCAGGAGAGCTCTGAAGGCCAGCTGAATTTCATGCTGCAATTGTGTACAATGGAGGCCCAAAGACCAGCTGGGTCTCTGCAATCGCACGTGTGTGTATGCGCAAACGCATGTGCATGCTCAGCTGGAGGTAATTTGGCTGACAGCTTGTGCCCAACAAGATGGCTCTGCGTGCCACCTGTGGCACCCGTGCCATAGGTTCACCATCATGGGTCTAGGGGAAGATGGAGAAAAGGGCCAACTAGAGGAGAATATTAATTGAACAACAGTAGGGATAAAAGCTCTTTAATAAAATTAGTAATCAATTAGCAGATACCACAGCTAATTACCTCCCGACTGCTGTTTTTGGCAGTCTTTTGGAAAGAGGAATCTCCTCTATTATCACTCACTAAATTGGGGTGAGGAATAATTCTATTTCTTAATACTGTATTGTCATGCAAAAAATTAGCATCAACTAGGGATGGGTGATGCCTTGTGAATGCCACAGATTGGGATGTTATGCCACCACAAGATCTCTGTTGTTACACAAAACTCAAATTCTCCCCAAACCTGAAAATGTGGATTCCTCCCCCTCCAGCAGTGTCCTGGGAGCTCCTTGGGTTACAAAAAGTATACTTGAGGTTGTGGATTATAAACTGTGGATAGATCATCCGTGTTCTATTCCTAAACCAACTTTGATATTCCAGACAGGAACTGGATAAATGTAAATAATAGGCAAATGTTGGTCAGCCCAGCACTTATTATTATTATTATTCTGGTGGTTTTTGTTTGTGGCTTTGTTTGTTTGTTTTGCTTGCTTGTTTGCTTTGCACTCCAACATGTAAAACACCTAGATATGTCAATTGGAAAAGCCAATCAGTGTCTTCAGTGAATAAACACTAATCCTTCTGAAATGAGAGACGCACAGAACGTTGGGCTGTTTGAATGTTTAAATTAGAATGTGCACCCTTTCTGATTTAAGCGTGAGGGTGGGACATTCTCCCAAACTCCATGCTTTTGGGGGGGGGTGCAGAAGCACTGATTTGCAATATGGGCACTACCCTGGAAAGAGATGCAGCTTCTTAAAAGAATTGCAGATGGGGGAGGGCGGGGTTCTGTGAAATCCTGTGTATTCTGAAGTCCCTCTTAATGGTCAAACCCAAAGCAGAACCCAGCCCCAAGGCCTACAGACTGGGGAACTTATGTAAGCAGGTCTGTTGAGAATGGAGCAAATGTTCAGAAAATATGCAAACTCCTCTACCCTGTACACAATTATGTGCAATTCTTAGTCTAAATGTATTTTTTTCACATTTGGCTTTTATCAAAACAACTTTTCTGGAATTATAGCTATTCACATTAAAGATTCGTTTGGTGTGCAGAGACTGTCATGCAGTGGGATCTGAGCAAGAGTTGTTTTCCTTGGCTTGTTATCTCACGGCCAATCGTCTTACTTTCAGTATGCCGATCTAAATCGCCACATAGATGCATTGAATGCCTGGAGAAACGCCACAGTGTTGAAACCACAACATAGTTTGGCTTGGAACAACATGATTATATTGCTCGACAATACAGGTACAGTCTGCTTTTTTTTTTTCCAGAGTATTTTTTTTCTGCATTTTGTTTAGATCTCCAGCCCATTGTTTTCTCCTACATGATCTGGGGGTTCTAATCCTAAAATAACAGCTAGAATGTCACCCACTCAAGATTTTGCAGCTGCTGTAAAACAACATCTCTTACAAACTGTATGGAAACGTGCCATTGCAAAATGCTGAATGTGCCAAAAATGTGTTTTTAGAGATCAGTTTTCCATCAATGTCTTTGTTCATTGCATTCCAAAATACTTTTGCAAGTAATGATTCAGTACTTGGGAGGGAATCTCAGAATTAAACAAGAAATAAATGTATTATTATATTCTAGTATTTGGAATTATAACAGATAACAGAGGTTTTAGGTAACCATCTTTTGAAGAAACTCACAATGATTGTGTCAGTTTTATCTCACAATGGATTGGATCTTTCAGTATCAAATTAATTAAAAGTCCTAATTGGATTAGCTTCAAACAAAATTCAATAAAAAAGGAAAAAAGGATCATCCTAGTAGCTGTCAATTTACTAACCAGCTAGAAAATCTTTCATTTTGCTGGTGGTTCCTGCTATTCTTTTTCTCCAACAGCCTTCAGGATGTTCACAAAACCTTTTTATTTCATGTTGGTGTTCTTCAGTTTATTTTTGTGTTTGATACGATGTCTTAATCTTGTTATATTCACATTCTAATCATAAACGTACTAAATGTATTTAAAAGCATAATAGCCAAATATCTATTTTATATTTTACATCCAGAAAAAAATGCCGTACCAATTTTAATGCTCTTCTCTTCACTTGCAATTCATTTTTTTTATTATTTGATTTGTTCTTAATCGTTTTCTTTAAGGAAAATAGCTAAGCATCTTCTTTTGATTAAAAATAATTATTCACCCTCATTCCATCTTGCTCTCTCCTTTAATTTGTTTCTAGGGAACTTGGCACAAGCAGAAACGGTTGGGAGGGAAGCTTTGGAGTTAATACCAAATGATCATTCTCTTATGTTTTCGCTGGCAAATGTACTGGGGAAATCACAGAAATATAAGGTAAAGCGTTTTTCTAACCACAATTTGTAAATAGATAACTCCTTCAAATATTATTTCTCAATGATTCGGGGATTAAGTCTGTCCTCAGAAATGTGTCTCAGTGAAACGATTGGCAGTGGATTTAAGTTGGAAGCCGACACAGCAAAATATGTATTGGTACCCACAGTTGGAGGGGGTTTTTTTTGCAAAATCACAGGGGAAAGAAATCTTAAGAGAAAATGTAAGTCCTATCCAAATGGCCTTGCCTGGTTGTGGGATAACACTTCCTAAACAAGTTGGGTCAGTTTCATTTTTTTCAATCTGACTAAACTAAAGCACTATTTTTTTTATTAGGGGATAGATAGAAATATACAAGCATGAGTCTCTTAATCCAACATCCAGATATAAATATGTCTGTTATTATGATTAATTATCATATGCAAGAAGCTCAAACCATAAATACAGAAAAAAGTATTTTGTTCCTGAACAAATTTTTGAAACTTTTTACATTTGTTTACCTTTTATAATAAAAGTAGCATCATTTTCAAAATTGTTTGGAATACAAAGCAGTTCTTTGTTCCTATCTTTAATTATGACTAAAAGCACTTAAAACAATGTAGGTTGCATGCAGTTACAGTTCTCTTGATCTTACCTATTAAATAATTGCTTTCTTTTAACAAAAGTAAATTGACTTAAATATAGTCTTTAAAGCCTTAAAAGGATGTCATCCCTGAAGGACCTGTAAGCTTTACAGAAATTATTGTGAAAAATGAGTCATAACAATGACCACTGTTTTCAATTGTTCAGGCTAAAGTGGGTTATTTGCAGCCACAAGGGAAAGCGGAAAATTGAGAAGCGTTATGAACAGATATGAAACAAAAGTTTGTTCGAGAAATAATGATTTATTTATTTTTTGCCAAGTTAGAAATATTTTTAGGTCAGAGCTGTTGACTCTGGGGGTGGGTTGTGTGTGTGTGTGTGAGAGAGAGAGATTATCCTGTAAAAATAATTTGGTAATTTGGTTTACAAATGAAGTATGCGAAGGTACCTCAAATTCAAATACTATAATATCATTAGAAGTAACTAAATGCAAAAATCCACATGCTCTCTAGAGAGCAGCAAAAGGCAAGATTCGATACCTGTTTTCTGCCACCTAGAGATGGTCTGGAATTTTGCAGCTTAGATCTGATAACCTTAGATTCATACCGTCAATTTTCTTAAAACTAAATTTGTCTGAATGTACATGTGTTGGTGTTAAGTAGTGATTTGTATGAATCTTTGGTCTCTAATGCAGCCCCGCAAGTGTTTTTGTGTTCTTACCAACACTGAAGTAATTACTGTGATTAATTGACAGCAACTACCAACCAACAGCTGGATCAGCCAGTGAATTATATTGTCCGTATCTCCATTAGAGAGAAGTGGAAGTGTGAATGCATGGGGGGGGGGGGAAATAGGGTGACATAATCACATTAATAGACCATAGAGCATGAGGTAATTGGGAGTGTTTGGTTGCACTTGACATTGTAGGCACTACAAAAATAGCTTGTCCTGTTGATCTCTTTTTCTGAATTATTCAGGAATCTGAAGCTTTGTTCCACAAGGCAATTAAAGCCAATCCAACGGCTGCCAGTTACCATGGCAATTTGGGTAAGACATTTTATAGCTCTCCTGGTGCAAACTTTTTAAAAAAAAAAATCAGACACTGGTTGGAATTTTATTTTATTTTTTTCACATTCAGTGTCTTGCAGGCATTCTTCTGCTAGCTAGATTTCTCATCCGCCTGCTCGCTAAACAAATTGCCAACAAGATACTGGAGTTCTTAGAGTGGGTTTCCAGTAGTGTCAAGCCGATCACATTGTATGCCAGACCAACCAGGCAGGCTGCCTGCTGCAGCCCAGAGGTGGTGTGTGTCAGTGGTGGCAAATTGGCTTGTCCTGTGCTTGCAAATCACAATGAGCTCTCCTGATAAAAATAGCCATTTATGGCTCTAGCATAATCTCCTCTTGTCATTTGTTGGCCTGCGTGGCACCAAACATGTCTGCTCCAGCTGGCTGCGGGGCAGGCTGCCACTGCGCCGACAGCCAACCAAATGTTTTAATGTTTTCTAAGTAATTGGCAAGATTGTCTGTTCGTCAACAATGCTGCTAACAAAAAAAAAACAACTTTCTTTGCTGTTTCAGCTGTGCTGTACCATCGCTGGGGAAATTTTGACTTAGCCAAGAAACACTATGAAGTCTCTCTGAAGCTTGACCCCACAGCAGCTGGGACCAGGGAAAACTACAGTCTTTTGAAAAAGAAAGTGGACCAACTGCAAAAAAAAGGGTGATGCCTGAAGTCTCCCCTCAGGCTTTGAATGAAGATTGCATATAACATGGCTACAGATCACCGGGGAGAGGCATTGTCACCCAGGACTACAGAACACAACAACATGGGCCGTTCAGAAGTTTCTTGAAATTTAGCCTTAGAATTTCAAAGGGGGGAAAAATGGTCTTAGTTTAGAACATTTCATTTGGAGAATTAAAAGGGCTTGCTTCTCCTTTTCGGGTATTTTTATTTTTGAACCAGTGATGAAATCTGATGAATCTTTATGCCGATATTCACTCATTTGCACTTGTAGAGTCCACGTTAAAATGAAGAGTTGGAGATAGTCTTCAGCAAAGCATATGAACAGAGAACTGTCCACAGTTTCAGAAATGGAAGTGGATGGTAACTGTTTGCTTTCAATAGGAACTCTATGGTACATGTAGTCCTTGACTTACAACTACAATTGGGACTGTAATTTTAGTCCCAAAAGAGATGAGGTTGTGGAGTGAAACATCACGTGACTGGATCCAAGTTTACAACCGTTTCACCATGGACATTAAGCAAACTACACAGTTGTTAAGCAATCCCGGCGCCCTCAATTGACTTGGCTTGTGGTAAGCCAGCTGGGAAGTTGCAGATTGTTAACGCATGATCGCAAGATAATGCAACTGCCAGCCATGCGAACCAGTTGCCAAGAGCCCAAATTGCAATCACATGACTGCAGAGGTGGTACGATGGTCGGAATTTTGAGGGCGGGTTGTAAGTGAGTTTTTTTGAGGCCATCATAACTTCGAACTGTCATTAAACCGACAGTTGTAAGTCGAAGACTACCTGTATGAAAGATGACCTTGTAATGAGGACAAAGCTTTGAGCAAGGAAAATTGATTTGCGATAACCCAGAAGTTGAAGTTGCTTTCATCTAGCCAGGCTTTAATTGCTGTTGTAAATAAACCTGCTGAAAATGAGATAGAGCAGGTCGAGATTTTTCCACTTTTGAAGTTGTAAAATTGGGGGATGGGGAGGTGTCTGGAAAGTTGCATAAATTATTTCAACACTTCAGCTGCGAATCAATCGTTACAACTTCAGACAAAGGGGCTTTTTTCTCTGGGTTTGATACATTGGTGCCTGCTTTTGTGGTCTTATGAACAGCTTAAATCCATACAATTTCTTGATGATTCTGCATTTCCACTTGGTAAGTACAGCGTAAGTATGCCAAAAACATACTGCAAGGTCACCTGTTAGTATTATATCCAACTTTGTCAAGTAACTTAAGGATCAGGAAATAGTTTGTTCTTCCATGTCCATATTTATTCTTGGTGGAGTCTGTATTTTTCTGTGCTGAAGATAAAGAGAAGGATATGCACTGAGCCAGGATAGTGAAAAAGAAATAAATATGATGTGCATATACTGTATTCTAGAATCTTAGTCCCCAGTTTCAGTTTCTTCTAAAAAGAAGGACCAACATGGAAAGAGTTTTTACCTCATGACTTCTACATTAGAGATTCCACACACTTTATTAAAACATTCAAACAAATAGATCCTGTTCAGCATTGCGATGTTTTAGCCATTGTGGACATTTTTTAGATATTAATATTCCAATCAGACAAGGTAGTTATAGAGTAGGATTCCTCAATCCTTGGTTGATGGACCAGCACCAGATCACAGCCTACCAGGAACCGGGCTGGGCAAGCAAGCAAAGCCTCATCTGCACACACACAGGATCCAAGTAGCATGTGAAACCATGCCCCTCGCCCATATCTGCAGAAAAAAACGCCCTCCACAGAACCGGTCCTTGGCACCTGAAAGGTTGGGAGGGCCACTGTTATAGATACTATTTTAAATATCTAGAAAATCTACATGCCATATTCATTTCATTATAGAAATAGTAGGAATTGGGGGGCTAAGATTCTGGAACAAAGTAAGTGTGTTCCATATTTATTTTTCATTTTCCATGCTTTCTTTCTTCCTGCTGATACGTATTTCGCCAGACATCAGATTCATGCTCATTCAATAATAAGAGCAATTCTCTGGGAATGGAAATCTCTGTATTTTGCAATGCATGTAGCTTGATACAATTTTGAGGGTACCATAATATTATAATTTTGTTTTTTCCGTTTTAAATATGTTCCAGTCCTCTCCGTTTATTCAACATTAGATGAACAGGTTCAAGATAGATACAGGTATAATCATTTCTGAAGTACTTGCATATGTTAAGTGACAACTGTGTTTATTTAAATTATGTTCCCATATACAGTTCAGTTTATCTATTTATGTACAAGTACTAAGGGTCTCTTGGAATTCAAAAGCCTATTGTTTTTTATTATTTAAAGAATTATGTAGATATCAATCTTGTCAGACAAAATATCTGACAGTCCTTCGGGAGAGGGGCGGTATATAAATCTAATAAAATAAAAATAAAAATAAAAAATAAATAACATATCTGATTGGATAATAGAAATCAGTGTCACAGGCTGTAAAAGCTTTATGATATTCCAGAAACCCCATTTGGCTAGTGAGTTTTTCCTGAGCTATATCATTTTAATAAGGCTTCAATTACAAAATCTCCTAGACTTTGAAATACTCCTAGCATTTGATAATTTATGGCAAAACTGAGTTTGTTTGCTCATAAGTAGCATAATTTATACTGTTATGGGAACACGGGGCAAAGAAACACTTTTCAAGACTTTATAACCATGCTCCAAAATGAGAAAGAGAGAATTTTATTTCTTATCAGTTCATTTCCCAGTAGAGCTGTCTTAGACCAGCCCATGTGAGTGTCACAGATGCTTACTAGAACAGAAACTATGTCCCATCTTGTCAGTAGTTGGACTGATAAAAATTACACCAGATGAGCAAATTCTACTCTTTTATAAAGCTACATTAACAAAACTTTGCAAGTCTGGGAGTACCATTCTCCCACCATCTCCTTTACAGCCCAAAAAAGGATCTCTTCTGAACATCTTCTCTGCTCATTATTCAGCTGTGAACGATGCTGTATCTTATCTGATGATTCCTTAGGTAGCATTTCTTGGTCATATGTTCTGAGGTCTTTCCCATATACCATTATATGTTTAGCAGATCACTTGATTATGAACAAACGTGACTTTGGCAATATTTATAACATATTATAGGATATAAGATCATGTTCTTTAAAAGAATAAACCAAGAGAAGCATAGGCTTCATTATTGAACAATTGACATGAAAGCTATCCGTTTGTTCTATATACTGGTTATTTCCTTTCCCTTTTAATTTTTCCTGTTTCCAAGTGTCATTTTCTCCTCTGTAATTTCTTCTCTTCACATTTTTCCAGTCTACTTAAATCTAACCCTTTATTTGCTTTTTTAACTGAAACCAAATAAGTTAGTACTGTATTTATCTTATCATTAATAATTGGATATTACTGTGGACATTACGGATAGAATTGAACAAAATATTTCCAGTTTGAGTAGAAATGGCTTGAAAATACCTTCTTTCAAGCTTGGAAGCAGTTGTTTTGAGTTCACACGAGCTCTTCCAACTTCATTTAGAAATTTTTCAAGTCCCATTTGCAGCTCAAAATACCTGGCCCAAATTTGAAATACTTTCCTCTAGGGTCCAGAAAGCCCATGTCAAATTCGGAATAAATATTTCAAACACAGCAGAGAATTTCAAGCTTAAATTATTTCTAATCTGAGACATTTTGCACAACTCTAATTGCTAATCACTGCATCATTGCTTTGTGTTCTGAATTAAAAAATCAACATAAAGTGAAGTTTATTTTAAATTTATGAGGTTTAATTTTTTTTAATATTTTACTCTTTGTTTATATTAACAAAAGTAAATTTTCCTTTTTATTAAATCACCAGTTAAATTATTGTCCCAAATAATTTAGAATTATAAATCCTTGTAGAACTTTCTTGTAGACGTTTGCATACATAAAAATATTGAATTCAGTATGCTTGAAATTAGAGGTCTTTGCAGAAACTAATTGCAAGCAGCACAACAGGATAAAATTGGTTCAGTGTGTTATATGAGATAAGGCAGTTGGGTTAATCTAAACCATGATTCTGTTAACCAGCATTAGCATGTGATACAACTCAGACCAAGAATAAACCAGCAGAGAGCTAGATCAGAGGTTAATTCCCTTTCTAATATAGTTGTAAAATGCATGTGGTTACAAACATATTGGATACTCAGAGTGATATTTTTAATGTGTGCTTGTTAGGTTGCATGTGTACATACGGTTTTTAGATGAGATGTAAATGATTTTCCTTTTGAAAATGATAAGTGTTAAAACTAATAATTTATTTTGGAGCTATTTGAACAGCATTTTAAAACACTATAAAAGTACATTACACCTCATAGATTTTACATGACGGTTAAAGGTTAAAGTTTAGGCTCTCCCCTTAACTGAAGGTTTCCTAAACCTAGTGTATCAAGAAAGGCATTCAGATAACTTGCCCAGTTTATTTACTAATCATTCATGATTATCACAGGTGTTGGGCACATAGTTCCAAGTGGAATAGTCATGTGTCATTGTTTGTTTCTAGTAACACACAAAAGTCTTATGGCTATGTTAATTTCCAGCTGTGGTAAAAATTCCAGCAGTTACATATGAGGAAGCCATATCTTTTCAACTTGGTCTACAGAAACAATGGCAGAAAGGATTTTTTTTTTTAAATAATCAAGATTGTCTCTTGACATAGTTGTTAGTGAGCACTTACTAACCTTTCCTGAGACAGGTGTGAAACTCTGCCAGGCTACTTTGTTTATGTTCTTGCCCATGGCAGCATAAAACATTTTGTAACTGGTCTGATGTCATATTTATGAGAGTGTTACCCCTTGTTTTTTAATTATTGCCTGCTAATGTCAGTGGTATTTAGAGTAGTAGTACATATTATACACTAGATGTTTAAAATAATATTAGAAGGTGATGATTGATGGAGGGAAGGCGATAAGAGAATGGGAATATTTAATCAATTATCTTTTTACAATTTTTTTTTGTACAAAAACTGTCCATATGTCAAGCCGCTTTGATTGGTAAATTAACAAATCAACCTGATGATTTAGAAGGCAGTTAATAAGCCTCTTTCAAACCTTCCTTCAGACTTCTGAATCCTGCATAGTAAGGCACTCAAATTAATGCCTCTTGTTGCTCTCCGGTAAAAGGCATAAGACCAGGCCATAAATCATTTCTTTTTTCCAAAATGAAATACTTTTTTTTTTGCATTGTAAGACGCACCTGACCATAAGACAAACCTAGATTTTGAGGAGGAAAGCAAGGTAAAAAATAGTTCTTTGCCTCAGTGCATCCCATTTTTGGCCTCCACGCATCCCGTTTTTGGCCTGTTTCCCCAGGGTGCACAGAGGCCGAAAATGGGACAAGTGGAGGCCAAAAAACAGCCGAAGGATGGGAGTTGGCAGGTGGGTGGGGCTTCAGCAATATTTGCTCCATAAGACACAGACATGTCCACACACTTTTGGGAGACAAAAAAAATGCAACTTGCAGTGCGAAAAATATGGTAATGGCTATTATTTCAGTTATAAATTCCTTTACTGTTTATAATGCCTTTGAGGATTGGGGCTCAAGGTTTAGAGACTTACAACCACAATTGAACTCAAAATTTCTGTTGCTAAGTGAAACATCTGTTAAAGTGAGATTTCCCCATTCTATGACATTTATTGCCGCAGTTGTTAAGTGAATCACTGCTGTTAAATTAGTAACATGGTTGTTAAGTGAATTTGGCTTCGTTGGTCAGAAGGTGGCAAGACATCACATGATGGTCACAGGATCATATAAATATGAGTCAGTCTGCCAATCGTCTGAATTTTGATCCTGTGACCATGGAAATGCAGCAACGGTCATTAAATGAACTGTTCTAAGTCAAGAGGAGCGACAAATACTAAAAACGAGTACTGAGCAAACCACGTGATTTACTCCATGATTTTTTATTTCGGCTGGAAGAAGTAGCAAGTTATGTGGCGGCCAACACCAGCAAATTTTACCTTACACATTGAGTACTGGGAGAAAAACAAGTACTGGAACAAGATTTTCACGTCAAAACGCATCTAGTCCCAAATTTTACAAGTTTTAAAGAACCAAGTACCTAGATATGACTGTATGAAATTGGATTGTAAGAATTGTAGCTGTTTGTTGTAAATATTAACAATTTTGTAAGTATGGATTTTGCACAGAAGAATTCATGGGATTTCTGTGTGTATTAGGACACAGAATTATCTATGGTTAGTTTGGTGATATGTTCACTGTTTGTCTATGATATGTTACAAGTTTAACAAGGGCTTGTTAAACTGTAATAAACATTTAGTAATAAAAATGCATGACGCCTCTAAAAGTAGTGGATGGATTACTTGGATGGATTGATAGATGTCTTAATGGAAGTCCTTCAGTGTGTGTGATTTTGCAGGTTTGCATCTGAGCAAGTCTTAAATTGCAAATCAGTGTCTCCCACAGTATGGAACTGTCTTCTGCCCAAATGTGTAGATAATTAATTCCTAGCTGTATACGGGTAGTTTTTGACTTACAATCACTCACTTAGCAACCATTCAAAGTTATGACAGACCTTTCCCCCCCAAAAGGTGTGGTTATAACTTAACACACACAGTTCTGAAATTCTGACAGGTTTGCTTAAAGACCACAGTGAT
Source organism: Cerberus rynchops (assembly GCA_032468195.1). NCBI lineage: Eukaryota > Metazoa > Chordata > Lepidosauria > Squamata > Homalopsidae > Cerberus > Cerberus rynchops. The sequence continues at coordinate 131,492 of JANHFJ010006980.1, read as the reverse complement.
TTGTCGAGTGACTGCCACAAGAAAAGGTAATAAACTTGAATTGTCACAGGGGCGACTCACTTTATGACTCCCAGCTTACAGCTATTGGACAGCTTTATTACTGTTGTAACTCGAGGACTACTTGTATCCTGTAGTTTCATCCAGGAACTCAAAGCATGCACCTTATAGTGTACAAGCTTCCAAATGTACAAGTTTACAGACTTCCTTTATAGCAGATTTCCACATTTCAGGCTTTGTGCACACATGGACTCCATTTGCCTGAGCAGCGTGTATGCGCAACTGCCGCCCACAAATGGAGCACACACGCTTGCCCGCTACTCACACAAGTGAGGATGTGTGTGTGTGCACTCGCCAGCTGTTTCCATGGCCCTGTTGCAAACCCCTCACGGCCCACTATTTGGAGAGCCTGGCTTTATAGTATCACCTGGAGAGCTTCCATAGCTGGATTAAACCTTCCCAGTGCTAGATCATACCATTAGACCAGTTTCTGGATCAAGAACCTGTAGATAGACTGCAAAGTTTTAACATTTTTATGAATATTATTGCTGCAAACAAATGGCTTCGGTAAGAAAAAGAAAACCTTATTCAGAGAAGCAATGGCTTTCCAGCCCAGTGGTGTCACTATTGATTGCAACTGCATTCTGGATTTCAGGCAGGATTTTTTGCTAGCTGCCAGACACGCCTGAAATTCAAATACTTAACAAAGAGTGTTCAACAAAGCCTCTCTTCGCTATGAGTGCATCTTTTCCTTTAGGGTGAAAGTAATGATTGCAGTCATGTGAATGTATCAAGACAACAGAAGGCAAATATATACCATGGCCACCATTAGAGAAACTCGTTCATAAAATGGCTGCTACAATGCGCTTGGCTCGTATTTATCAAAAGCTAAACCAGCCTCCCAACATGCTTTATATCATCCCAGTGAGACCACGACATTCCTACAAATAAATTTGATAGCAGAATTTTTTTTTATAAGCTAGTTTGTCACATTTCCTATTTTCATATCCACTGTTAGCACTACATGACCACTTTCTGAAAAACTTCTTAAGTCTGCACGGTTTCTCTATAGGTGCAGTATTACTCTTTCATTGCATGTGTTTGAAACAAAGGGGCAACGTCAATACAGTTTAAATTTGTCAATTCTTAAATTTATTCACGAAAGGAACAGGGTTGCTGATGAAAGCGTCAGCAGTTGTAGTAATTGCAATGGCAAGGGAAATAGATCTCGCCAGCATGGCCATAAAAAAAAGATTCTTCTTCAGTCTTTGTCACTCTCAGGCAATGCCAGTCCCTGGCAATAAGGTTGCCCTGTTGTATCTCATTCATCAATGATCTGATATTAAAATCTCAAACAATGTGCAGTTGCTGAAACAATTTAATTGGTTTGCCTGGATCCGAAGGTTCAGAATTACTTCCCAAGAAATGGCTAGCAAATAGATTTGGAGTAAATTTGCAGACAGCGCCACACATGCACGCAACATGGTTTTCATCACAAATGACATGGATTCATGCATCTTAACCTTATTGCTTAACCTATCCTAAGGCATAAAGGAAAATCCATTGGTTGTCTTGGCAACAGCAATCTCCTCCCTTGCCCTTCTTTCTTCTCTCACATCCAATAAATCTATGGGCATAAAACTCGTACATCCCATCAAGTTGAATAGCTAGGAAGCACATTTTCCCACCCTTCTAGCTGCAGCATGAAGTTGCCCTACTAGCATTTTTAAATGACAGGTCTTTCTTTTATTCCAAGCCCACGGCATAACAAAATAACAGAGTTCCAAGGCTTCTAATCCAACGCCTTGCTCAGGCAGGAAACCCCACACCTGCCCTACACCATTTCAGACAAATGGTTGTCTAATCTATTCTTAAAAACTTCCAGGATTGGCCCACCCACAACTTCTGAAGGGCAAGTCGTTCCACTCAATCATTCTGTCAGGAAATTTCTCCTTATTTCTAGGTTGGTTCTCTCAATTAGTTTCTATCCATTGCGTCTTATCTGCCTTCAGATGCTTTGGAGAATAGGTTGACCGCTTTCTTCTTTGTGGCAGCCAAAAACACAGCTGTTCCAGTTTTAAAAAAAGAGTTTTCTCTTGTCTCCCAACAGACTTTCTAAAAAGCTTCATCGGCCACGTGACTGGGGAGGCTGCCAGGGCTAGGATTTCCCCAGTTTCTATGGGCCTCCTGATGTGGCACACACACACAAACCCCACTTCAGTTGCCTGGTACTGTCCTCCGTGAGCATGTTTGCTTGGACTGCAAGGATATCAAAACCTGGCTTTCACTGTGCGCCTGCATTTGCCTGTCCAGCATTCTGAATAGCATCAGTCAAGCATTACACAGCTGCTTTATATACAGAGATTTCCCCTTCTGAAGAAGATCTAAGTCTGCTTTTAAATACTGTGTGAATGTAGAGCTTTTTTGTGAACCAGTGCCAGGGCTGCAATTAACAAACAGAACTAACAACAGCCTGTTAGTTCTATGATGCAAATATCTGAAAGAGACCTGAGTTCTGCCAGTTGTCTGCTCCCTTGTCAAGTTCTTACAGATGCTTCACTGAGGTTACATGTAAGTTAAGAGAGGTGCAGAGCAAACTGGAAGGTATTCTCCCAGCACTTCACACAAGCTTGGAAGTTTCCTGCCAATTTACCTTCGGTATTTCTGCTGGCTTTCAGCTGAGCTACTTTTAGACATGTACTTCTGTAGATGCCAGAATTTGGCAATAACTTTCTGTATTTCTGCCATTTTGTTTTATATGGAGTTTTGTGTCCCAGCTCTATAGTTCGAGTTACAATTTTCATTGGTGAAGAACTGTATGTATCTAATATCATGGGAATGCCAGCTTTAAATTCAGTACACATAAGTGAGTGGTTAACCAGTTTGGCTGCAAAGAGAAGCAAGAGTGCATAGTACCTGACTTCTGAGTATCCAAACCAACTATTGCTCAGACATATTCCAATTAGCACAAGAAGCATTGAATAATTAAGTAAAGGGCAACACTTAGCTTTGGTGATTCTAAAAAAGCTAAGGAAAGCCAAATCTGACAGGTATAAGGATGCAGCACCTTAGTTAATCACCTGGTTATAAAGATGGGATGGGGACACCACAGATGGAGTTGATGGCAAAGCACTTATTCTTGTTGCCAAGGGTGGCACTGCATGGCATGTCAGCAAATTCTCTAAGAGTCTAATTTGCCTCAGAGACAAACCCTAAACCTAACCATAATCCTTTTTAAAGCTTGCAAGGAAATTGTGTTTTTGCCTGGCATCTGTTTCATTATTATACCAGACATGATTCCTAATATTCAATGTTTCTACCTAATGATGAATTGCATGGCAGGATTGTCAGTAATTATTACACTCTGGGTGAGCAAAAATTAAGCTGTAAATATATTTTGCTAGTTAGTTGATCATTATCTTCTATGGCCAGCACCATATATCAGTGTGAATTTAGGTAATTGGGCTTATTCAGTAAACAGTGGCTCAGTTAGCATGACAGTGTAAATTCAACCCCATCATTAGAAAGGTTGCAATAATTACACTAAGATTTATGGGATGCAATCAAATTCAGTCCTGCCTCCAATACTTAATTCAGCTACCCCCTTTCAAAAGGTGGTAGGTGCTTCTTAGAATTACGGGACCGCCTGTTGCCACCATCAGCCTCCAACCAACCGGTGCGTTTCCACAGAGCAGGCCTCCTTGGGGTGCCACCGTCGGGCCGATGTCACCTGACGGCCCCGAGGGTTCATGCCTTCTCTGTGGCTGTGCCCTCCCTATGGAACGAACTCCCCCCTGAGATTCGGACCATTACTGACCTCTGAGCTTTCCGACGTGCATTGAAAACTCATCTTTTCCAGCTATCCGGCCTGGCCTGACACCTCAGGGTTATTTTAATATGTCAGTTTAATTTTAAATTCTTTTTAACTTAATTCTTTTTAACTTTAATTGTAATTTTTAAATTAGCAGCTTATTTAATTATTTTAATTGGCTTTTAGATTTTGTTATGTGTGTTTTTTAATTGCTGTACACTGCCCCGAGTCCCTAGGGAAAGGGGGCGGTATATAAATTCAATAAATAAATAAATAAATAAATAAATTAGTACCGTGAAATATCGGACTCATTTATACAAATTGTAGTAGATTTTTAAAAAAGCACAATAGTTATACAAGTGTATTATTTATGCACACATATATATACAGTATATCTGCATAATGTTTGCATTAGATCATTATGCTAGCTATACAAGTGTATTATTTATACACGCATAGAAACAGTATATCTGCATAATGTTTGAATTGGCCAATTATAATAGTTATACAAGTGCATTATTTATCTGCACACGTACATACAGAATATCTGCATGATGTTTGCATTAGGTAATTATATACAACATTATACATGTTTACTATTGTAACAACATATAAAATTGTACTTTTAATTTTAATTTTTTTTCTGTTGTATTTTTTTTTCACTTATGGTTAAGCACTTGTTCCGTATGTTTTTGATTATGTACCTTCGCGTTTGCTTTTGATTTTTTAAAATTCCTTTTTCTGTTACTATTTTAAAAGCAATAAAGCATAAATAAATAAAAACCATATGCATTATACCAATTGAGATTAAGGCACGGATCTGAAGTCGTATTTAACGTAGCTAGAAAAATCCATTTTTGAAAACACTTCCTGGCACGATTCTTTTGCAGTGAAGCCATTATATTTTGAGAAGATATCATTTTTGGTGTTTTTTTGGAATTTAGGGCTTGTAAACATAGATTGTAGAAGTTGATTGACCTGTTCAAATGATTGTGGGGTGTGTGTTATTTCTTAGTAAATGGGTTCTCTGAAATAGTGTGACTTCACAACAGGGTTTCTGGGTGCATTGTGATGATTCCTCCAACGCAGACTTCATTTCGAAAAAATGTACCTGCTTATGAACACGATTCCATCTATTTACATTATTTTCTTTGACTCACATTCCAGGAAATGGATTTTTCTTTCTTTTTTCTTTTCTTTTTTTTAAAAACAAGAATCAAGGGAAAAACCACAGGACTGTATTTATCTTTGACTCTACATCAAACATTTTCATCTGGAGCAGTTGCTTGAAACAGCTAGCAGGGGAAAAAAAGTAACCTGGGTCTGAACTTTTGTTTTGGGTTTCTTTTTTCGCAGTGTTTTTATTTTTTTTACTTCTTTTTTCTTTCCCATAGGCAAAAGTTGTTTCCTCTTAATTTTTCTTCCTTCTTGAGCCTAGGACCTCTTGCATTTTCCAGCGAAACTGTAGGAGTTTTCATAGATGGATGACCATTGTTTTACTGTTGCTCACAATTAAAAAATAAAAGTCACCTCATCTCATAACTTCATCTCATCCTCATCTCATCCCTTGTCTGTCTGTCTGTCTATCTATCATCCCTATAATCTATCTATCATTGTTTAATCTATTCATCTACCTATCCATCTACCATCTCTGTCTGTCTGTCTGTCTGTCTGTCTGTCTGTCTGTCTCTCTCTCTCTCTCTATCTATCTATCTATCTATCTATCTATCTATCTATCTATCTATCTATCATTTTGAATTATGTGACTAAAAGCTGCAATATTTGGTTTTCCAAGCTGTATACTCTGTCATTTAATGATGCACAGAAGGACCAAGAGCTTAATGCAGGTAGTCCTAGTTTAATAACCATAATTGGGAACAGCAACTGAGTCATTAAATTAGATAGTCACTAAGTAAATCTGCAACTATGCTTATGATCTTGCTTCAGCTTTTCTTTGTTTTAGGCTTGAAAAGATCATAAGTAAGAGGATTAGCTGCAAAGTTATTTTTCATCACTGCCCTAACTGCAAACAGTCACTAAAGGAGGACAACCTGTACACATACTTAACACAGAATTAAGTTTACTGATAGTTTGACTCAATATTAGGTGGCTCTGACCACGAAGTTGACTATAATATTGGTTTTCAAATTTCCAAAATTTCTTTTCAAATTTCCCAAAAAGTTTTTCACTTTTGCTGGGCCAACAATTAAAATGGGAGCTGCTAGTAACATGGATGAAAAACCCCACTTTTTTGAAACAGAAAGCAGTCTTTCTATTTAAACATTTAATTCATATTTACACACACACACACATATATATATATACATGTAAGTAAAATATGTGTGTGTGTTAATATATTCTACTTATATATACATATAAGTAAAATATGTGCATGTATATATGGATATGGATATGGATATGGATATATATATTGTTTTCTGAGGTTTTCGCGGGTATTTGTATGTGGATCTTTGGTTATTCGGGTTTTCTCCCGCGTAGAATTGGAAG
>JANHFJ010006980.1:33983-53989 GCA_032468195.1 Cerberus rynchops | reverse complement strand
ACTGGCCAATTAGAAACACCAATACGATAGTTCCTAATTGCTAAACTATTTACCCCAGTCAGCATAGGTCTTACAGTAAATATAACAACATGTAAATGTTTAGATTTAAATAATTTTTATTTAAAGCCAGCCTCCATTTATATGAAGTCACTCAATAGTTTTGGGAAGAATATTCTGAAAGTATCTTACACCCTCTCAATGGATTTTTTAAAGTGCATTTTCCAGAACTTCAGAAAAGCATCCTTTTCCATAAGTTCCATATTACACCAAATGTTTTAAAAAGCGTCAGCGCTCATTGCATTCTAACTGTTATCTGTACATTGTGCAGGTTGTTGTACATAGAACAACTAAACATTAAGGCAAAAATAAGATAAGGCAGTTATAACTTTAGTTTGAATACTGACACAGAGAGAGAAAGAAACAGAGGTTGTGAATTGTCATATTCAATTCTGCAGCTACACCATCTTAGAACTTTTGTCTAAGTGGGCAATATTTGCCGAAAAAACTAAAAGGCATATTTGGATGTTAAATAATTATTCCATTGAGCAGCTTAAATCATTTAAATCCCCAGGTATAGTCTTTTCATGTGAAATGCTCAGGGAATATGTAGCACAAAAGCCCAGAGAGCTACTGCAGCATTGCAATCATTCTAAACTAAAAGGGCCTTACCGGTATTTATCTCTGCTGCACGCCAACTGTACTTAGCCAAAGTTAGAGCAGAGCTGTTATTCAGAGTCCAGTTTGCCCGTATAGCTTTTTCTTTCCTTTAAAACATGTTCAGACAAAATCTCTTAGGTACGTATTCCAAGCTCTTTGCTGTATCTCAAACATGATACTTCACTCTGGTGTAGAATTCTGACCAACATTTGGTTGCACATTTTTATATGCAGAGCCACAATATATCTTGACCCTGTATGTCCTCATATCCTTAACAATAATGTTGTTTCATTCTGGTCTAAAGCAACAGATTAAACATTGGAGGTCCTCTGATATCCTTTAACTCAGCTCTCTGCAGCTGAACATGAACACCCAAACAGCTTTAAGGCAATGGCTTAAAGATATTCAATTGGATTTGATATCTCTTCTCAAGAATACATTTCCAACTACCTCCTTCACCCTCTATGGCCATATGCCTAGGCAATCCCAATCCCTAAATATACAGTTGGGAGGACATTCTCCTTGGCCAGATTCAAAGCGAGAAGAATTATGGTGCTTGGGTAAAACCACCCATACTTAACTACTCTACAGCTTAACTAATTGCTCACAAAAGAAAAAAAACCAGCATTAAAATGGAGATGATTAAAACTAAAAAATAATTTTAAATGTTACTTTTATGCTTTCATTTAGGAAGAAAGAGCTCTTCTCATTTTTCCTTGTTTTATTCTTGGCTATTTGATGAACTAAGTTCCAGCTCTCAAAACAGACACTTTAAAAAATTTATTAGAAGCACCTCCTGATTCTCTGTCACAGTAGACCAACACAGCTTTCCTCCTACAACGCCTAATCACATATGTACTTTGCTTAAAATCTTCCCTGTTGTTTAAAATCTTTCCTGTTGTTAAGTACTTATACCTCAAAAAATCTTGTAAATCATTGTGTCTAGCATCGTCTCTGATTGCCTTGACTGGCAAAATCTCATCAGAATGTTTCTTTTGTCACTGTTTCTTAGATTTCCTAAAGTTTACCTTTGTACAAGAAATGTATAAAAAGTTCTTTCAGTATGCAGGAGAGTGGGTAAAGGTAACAAGGTAAAGAGAGATATACTTATGCTACACTTTCTCCAATTCTGAAAATTTAAAATAAATTATTAATTTCATCTTGTCTGCAGGTTTCAATACTGGACATTGTATTGAGATAGCCTTGATCACGGTTGTTGATGACCGATGATATATCCAGGATGGGGAAGTACATTTGTCATTGTACTACTTGATTTCTTGGTAACCTTCAATACCATTAATTGTGACAGCATGTTGGATATCCTTCTGAACCATGTCAGTGAATTAGGAGCCAGATTTACAACAGTTTTCTCCCTTCCTTCAGAGTCATTTTCAGCTGGTGTTCATGAAACTAAAGATCTAGTTCTAAGTCTAAGCTTTGTAGGGGACCTCAAGATTTGACTCTTTCCTCATTCTTATTTAATATCTACATGAAGCCATTTGCATGGTCTTCCATCAGAATGTGGTTAAGTATTATCATACATTGATGATACCAGTTAATATCTCAATTTTAGACCAATTAAGCAATGTCACCAAAGTTTAATCTCTAGATACTAAGAGATTCTGGAGGGAAAGTAACAGGCTAAGGCTCAACCTCTAGAAAGACTGAGGCCCCATTTATGGTTACTCATGCATTAGCCATTTCAACTATGTGTTCTACATCAAGTTGCTCTTTAAGATGACTAAACTGTTATAACTACAAGTAATCCTTGATTAGTCATTTAATGACATTTGAAGGTATGAAGGCCTTGGAAAAGGTGCTTTACAGCTGTGCATTCCTTCCTTGTTGGATACAAATTAAACATGTGCAATTATAATCTAACTTCCCAGGTTTATAACATTAACTTCCCAGATTTAAAATGGTGTAGAAACTTTAAAAAAAGCAATCTCAACAAAATATTTTACCTGGACAGTTCTATGAACATCATCCACCTGAAGAGACAACACAGCTGAAGCCAAATTCCATTCACCGGTCACACAAAGTTTTCTCCCATTGACTTCCACCTGTTGTGACATAAGGATATTATTACCATAAACCCAGACAAGAAGCAAAACTCAAGTTCCCCCCTGCATACAAAAGAGGAAGCACCACAGTTTCTACCACAAAAGGTAGGGTTTGTCAACACAGTCTTTTTAGCACTGGAAAAGTGAACCACATTTATGGAAACTACCTGTGGAACGTGTTAAATAACTTGTAAAAAAATGTTATGGACTTGAACTCCTCAGAGCCAGGGTCAGAGTTTGAACCTGAGCAACCTAATTCGAAAGGCCGCCAACCTCATGAGTTAGCAGAAAATTGTCACTTGGGATGGATTCAGCGGTATAGGAGGAATCAGGCAATTAGGGGCCTACCATAACACCTAGTTCCAGGATGCACCAACAGTATCAGAGAGCCAAGCAAAAGCACTCTACTAATGTCCTCTCCTCATTCTTATTTAATATCTACATAAAGCTGTTTGCATCAAGTCATCCATCAGAATGTTGTTAGGTATTATACCTAATAAAGTTTCCAACATCCCAAACTCAGTCCTATCTGTACCTGTTCTACTTAAAAGCAGTTGGTGGTGGTCTACCCTTCATTGAAAACTACATGCCAACCTAAAATTTCCATTTCTATGTGTTTGCTTCCTGTTATTCCTTGACTCTTGGGGTTTAAATTTGGACCAGTTGAGTAATCCTGGTATTCAACTCTTGGATTGTTGTGGATTACATTTTTTTTTAAACACATGATCCATTTGATTCTGGACTAAAACCTCTAACCATTCAGTTCCCAGGGAAGGCTTCACTCTCCCATGGTTTAGAGAATTTCCCCTAGTATTTAGAAAAAGTGCATTTTTCTAATTGTTCAAATGTTGGTATTAAAAGATTAATTAACCAGAGCAAAATTTATTGAGCTTAAAAGCTGAAAAAGCGAGTAAGTCATATGACATGGTTTAAAAACAAAATAACAAAAGGTCTGTAGAATTTGCAAAAATAAGCATAGGAAGCAACTGGCAAGCTACTGTATTGTAGTTCTTGGAAACTGTCTCCTACTGAGGTGGGTACATATTGTAGAATATTTATTAACCAACCATGATATGAGACCATTTACTAGGGTGGCACGGGAACCCAAATGAGAGAAAATAGGAAGCCAATCAGATGAAGACAGAACAAGCAGCCTGAGTGCATCCATTGAAAACACTCCATAACAAAGTGAACAGGATATGTATTAGATCATTCCAGAAGTTAGACTGAGAAAACGTAAGTACTGGAAATCTATTTGTGGTCTTAATATAGTTGATATAGTTTGATTAAATAGAAATAATAAATAAACTACATTTAAGTACTTTAGAACAATATATTCTGAACACCTACTTTTGTGCATTTATGATTGAATGGATAATATTCATGATAATATCAACATACAAAATTCAAATTCTTCCCATAGCATATTCTCTGAGGTTTAACACATTATTTTTGTATCAGATTCAACTTTGAGAAATCGATCTTTGCCTTACCTTCTTGAATAGACATTTGTTGCTAAAGTGCTAGAAATAATACCAAGAAGTCTGATGTTGTATTTCTTTTTTAAAAGCTATAATGCAAAGGCTCACAATTTCTAGATTAAGGGCATCTGACTTGTAAATGACTTACAGTATCAGGCAATCTTATTATTTACAGTTAAATGCAATTAATAAAAAGCATTAATACTTCTCTTCAATATATTATTTTTCTGTTACATTCTGAGGTCAGTTAAACTGGCCTTGGGAAGACATTTGACACTGAAGTTCTTGTACTCTCCCTAGCATATGCTGCCCATCGTTATTTAGCATAAATTAGCTTCAATTTGGATTTGCTATCTTACTTCAAAGTATCAAACATATACATGTTGGAGTTGAATCTCTGAAAGAAAGAACACTTCAGTGAAACAACACTAAAAACATTATTTTTTATGGAAAAATCCATTATTCAATTAAATGTTCCAATTCATACACAGGATACCAAGCTTAATAAGTATTCTCAGCAGAAAAAAAAATGTTATGAACATTCTTGATGGGCTAAAATATATGTTTGACTTTATGTCAAGGGCAACCTTGTAAAAAGTAAAACCACAGTCATATCAAGGTTAACCCAATTAGTAATTTTTTAAAGGTAAAGGAAATAGGTAATCCTAATCTGGTGCCAAATTCTTCCAGGGTGTGCACACCTTTTCCTCTGTACTTACGTAAATTGGAAAACTGAATGTTCCAAATAGTTTATGGAAATATTTTCACACTAGCTTTTTATCAATTCAACACATGAAAAGTAAAACACATCAAAGTATCTACCACAAAACAATGAGGGAACAATACTTTATAAAATTAAGAGTTGCTGAACTTGTTTTATCTGAAGGATAAAAAAGGAAAAATACCTATGGCAAATGACTTAAATCTAGTTAATCTTCCATTGTCAAAGACATGAAAGTAGAGGGCTGAGGGTTATTTACTCATTCAAAACTCTCCCACTGTTCACACTACATTATTCTGAGAAAAAGAAAAAAAAAATTACATACAGAGAACAGATTCTATCCTGAATTACTAAAACAAACTGGCAATTGGGGATATTGCTGATACGAATTTTAAGTGTTCTATAGGAAATGCTTCTTTTTGCTCCTACGAGTTATATTCTGGGACAAGCAGGAGAACCTTCTAAATAGAAACTTCAACTTCTGGAAAAAGCCAAAGCCACATGCTGATGGCTTCAAGCTGCCACATTTGTTGTCAGTTTGTGTCTTAGGCGCTAGCTCTATTCTGGTCACAGCAAAGTTATCAATAATTTAATTTTGTTGTATGAGGTGCAATGACAATAAACTAAATGATCAGAAAACTAATATTTTAATTTCTGCCCAGCGTTGTTGTAGACTTCATAAATGGAAAATAAACTGGTTTACATTGAGCGGGTGTGAACCTACAAATATCTTTTTTCCTTATCACTCCATGTTTCCTTATCACAGAATGTTCATACAGCGTACATCTAAAGCTATCACAAGATTTTACCACCCAAAAGGAGCACATTATTTTCCAGTAGCTTGTGATGTTTTCCAAGCAAAGGCAGCCCCTCAGCTTCTTTATGCTCCCAAATTTAAAACTATTTAAAATAAGGTTATCAGACCAATACTGATGGTTCCAAAACATACCAAAACTGCTATTCCTGCATGTAGAGACAGGTATATTCTCAGATGCTATAGCATGGTTTCTTCTTTTGGCTAAAATTAAACTTATCTCCTGTAGGACTGGCCCCCAATAGTACTCGGAGATAATTTCAATGGTCTTTATGGCTTAGAAAAGTCTTAGATAAAACTCATCTACTGGGCTTCTCTATGCATTCTCTGGTTCCCTAGAAGATTTGCATGAAGTGATGCCTGGATAGCTGAATTGGACACAGACATACTCACATGGAAGTTTTACTTATAATTATGTGAACTGTATATATATGTTCACTTCTCTTTTATCATGTTCTCATCATATGCATCATCATCATCTTCATAGCAGCAACCACAACCCAAAGTAAGTAACATCATCAGTGCACTGATAATGTTACCTAGTTTAGTTAATGAAATGTCTGGAAGAAAACAACTACGCTCATAGAGCACCAAGGACCCCTCATTTCAACCCTGAACTACAAATGTTCTCTTTTATTGCTCCCTTATTTTAAAATGTATCATATTGCAAGGATTTGTTTGTACAGGTAACTTATACCACAGCTGAGCCTAGGAATTTTATCATGTCATTGTGGTCTTAAGTCAAGTCACCATGTGATGAGACTCAATTTTATGAAAAATTTTATGATGTTCATTAAATGAATCACATGACCCTCAAGCAAATCATATGATCATAAATCCAAATCTATTTTATTCAATGGATGGTTTTTGTCGGAAAACAGCAATAAATGTAGCAAAATGCATTCATATGACCACGGGATGCTGCAACTGGTCATAAATGCCAGCCAGCTGCCACATGCCTGAAATGTGATAACATGACTGTGGGGTTGCTAAGGCAGTCATAACTTCAAGGATGAATTGTAAGTAACTTTTTTTTCCAAGTTCATCTTAACTTCAAATGGTCTCTAAGAGACCGGTCATCAATCAAGGACTAGCTATAGATGAATGTAATCAAAAGAAGCTAGACACAGAAGTTTTATTTCCTAAAAAATTATACTGAAATGCATTAATGTTTTGTTATCATACTAAAGTATGCTATTGTGGAAGTAGTAGCATCAATCAAAAATTAATGCCAAACATTTAATATGGCTCTTATAGGCATTGCTTTAATTGTGAAGTCACACCCTGTACTTTGTGTAATTTATATTCCCAACTGTATTCAAATGACCATAAAACTATTTACATTTATGTTAATCATCCACTTAGCTCTATAATTTGACCCTTTTGCTTTCATCACATATACTAATTACTTACACTTCTTTTGAACTAGCCTATTTGTTATTTTTCCAATCCTCTTGAAAGAGAACTATAGGCTCTGTGTTTATTGCTAACATTTCAGGACAGTATCTTATGAAGTCTCTTTCTCTTTGTTTCTACAGTACAGGTAGTTCTCGACATACAACCACAACTGAGCCCAAAATTTCTGTTGCTAAGGGAGACATTTATTCAAAGAGTTCTATTCCTTTTTATGACTTTTCTTGCCACCGTTAAGTGAATCACTGCAGATGTTCAGTTAGTAACACAGTTGTTATGTGAATCTCACTTCCCCATTGACTTTGCTTGTCAGAAAGTTGTAAAAGGGGATTACATTACATGCGGGACATTATAACCGCCAATAAATATGAGTCAGTTACCAAGTGTCTGCATTTGGATCACATGACCATGGGGATGCTGAAATGGTTGTGTGGGAAATGGTCATAAGTCACTTTTTTCAGTGCTGTTTTAACTTTGAACATTATTAAATGAACTGTTACGGTAAAATTGTAATTTTACAACCTGTAATTGTGATCATTAAAGGTACGTCACAGAGTGCTGTTTCTTTAATGCTTGTTGTGTTTATTACAACTATGTAACTGAATCTTCTTTAAAATGCTTTGTACACGTTTCCCAATTAATATTTGTCCAAAATTTAATGCAGGTAGTCCTTGCTTAATGTCTCATTCAACAACTGATCAAAGCATTAAAAAACAGAGTTATGAACAGTCCTGCAGCAGTTGCAGCATTCCTACAATCACATGAGTGCAATTTGGGTGCTTGGAAAGCAGAGTACATTTTTGATGGTCATAGCATCCCAGGTCATATGATAGCTATTTACAATCTTCCTACCCAGCTTCCAACCAATAAAATCAGTGGAAAAGCTGGCAGTAAATCACAAGCCATGGTCACATGATGTTACACTTAACGACAGAGTTGACAGTCCCAATTGCAGCTGGTAAGTGAATGGAATATGGCTTGTTGCTGACATCATTACATTATTTTTCTTTACAAAAGCAAGACTCTCCAGTAAATAAACAGTGTATTATTTTCACTGAATAAAAATAATTGGAAAAGTCTAAGACAATACAGTATGTCTTGGTAATTTGTAAAAGGAAAGGAAAACGAAGAAATTACACATTTAACATAAAAATATTATTTTGCTATATTTTTATGTTAAATGTTTAATTTCTTCCTTTTCCTTTCCTTTTACAAATTACCAATACAGTACAATACAAACAGATGAAATACCTGAAATTTATTGTGCCATACAAGTTAAAACTCTTTTATGCATGGTCAGACATTATAATAAATAGACTGTGATCAATTTTGTGAACTTGCACAAAATGCAGTCAACGACAACTACATTTAATGAACCTGATAATGGTTTGGTTTTCAATCTTCCAAAATATATTTCCTGAAGAGAGAAAAAAAGGGGCACACTGAGCAAAAAGTTACAGACATCATTTTAAAAGAAGCTGCTAGGCTGCAATATAATCTTGGTATGATTAGTTTCTATTGCAAAATGTACTTATACCCTGGATGCTGTTTAATTGTTTTGGTCTATGACGATACCTAAATTATTTTAAGGATAAATGCAACACTAATTTGATTAAGTGTGTTGTTAAAAATTAGGCAGTAGCTCTGTTCTGGAGAGGCCATTTAAATTAAGCATATCAACAGCTTTTTGTTTTTCTCCTTTGAATAAATTTGAAAAGATTGAAAAGAATCAATTTGAAAATTATCTAATGAAATCAGCCACAGATTTAGGGGAAAACAAAAGTACTTCACCATATAAAACATAATTGATAGTGCTCATGATCCAGAGAT
Source organism: Cerberus rynchops (assembly GCA_032468195.1). Taxonomy (NCBI): domain Eukaryota; kingdom Metazoa; phylum Chordata; class Lepidosauria; order Squamata; family Homalopsidae; genus Cerberus; species Cerberus rynchops. The sequence continues at coordinate 45,010 of JANHFJ010006980.1, read as the reverse complement.
GATCACTTTCTTAAATGGCTTGGCTGTAAGGAGGAAAGTTAATTAAAATAATATAAAATTAATTTATGCATCATTATCACAATGCACTTGTGTGGTCCCAGATCATTATAAAAAGCACTGTATGTAAAAGATCTATTGATGACAATTAGTCATAGTAGTTAATTATTCTTTTAACTTCAAACGTAATATTCTGAATACTGGTATCTGGTGATGAATCAGAGAACAAGGTATTATAAACCAATCATTTATTTCTATTAAAAAAAACTTTCTGGCAGGCCAATTTGGAAGACTGGATGCAAAACCAGGTAATCTAATCTGATCGTATGGCTTTTCTGACATCATTTTACACGATGCTTTATTTGAAGAAAATATAAGAATGCTTCTACTAAATGAAATTGTTAAGTACTAAAGGTTAGTACTCAAAAAAGTGATATCTGACCTTTTTGTAATTTCACAGGTCTTTGTTAAAAGGAAAATTTTACACTCATAAAATAGATATTGTTGTAAGAGAATGAGCTTTGATGACTAAGAAAAGTGAGATTTCTGGCTTTGAAACTGCTAAGAATGAATTTCAATTACCACGGTGTCCTCTTTTTTTTTAAATAATGTGATAATAAATCACAAAATGGATGTTTTATCAAAATTCTCTCATAAATGTCAGCATTATCATGGTCAGCACATACTATGTTCTATTTTTTAGAAAAATCAAGTGCATACTCCTTTCATCTCCTTGTGTCTTTTTTGCAAGCTTTAGGTTCCAGATGCTCATATGTTGCTGAGAAATCAAGGCAACCTTGGTTAAATCCTACCCAGGATATGACTCTTGATATTTTGATTTAGATTACAAGATGAAAACCAATCAAATTTAAATATTGATATACCTCATTCCCACTTAAATTAGTGTGCATGGAGCAATTGGAAGAGGCCAGGATGAAGAGCTATCCTTTTTCCTTCTTTAGTATTTATTTTTATTTATATGGCCACCCCTCTTGCCAAATCAACACTACAACAGCAATTTCCCCCTCTCACCAAAGCAAACTGCTATAGCAGTAATTCCTCCTGGATGTTTTATTCTTAACTAGGTTCAAACTGATATATAAGAAAAATGAGCAAGAAAGCTGAGAAGAATCTTCAAGCTAGATTCTGCTTTGGGTTTTTTATTCACGAGGGGGCAGTTTCTTAAGACTTCAAGTCAAAGTTACATTACAAACACACACATTCGTTAAAAAGATCCTAAAAGCAAACTCCAATATCTTCAGTTCAAATGTGACCAAAGTGGGAAAGACCATTGTGAGAGATCACAACAATATTTTCTCAATCTTGGCAATTTTTAAGATATGTAGACTTCAACTCCTGGAATTCCCCCAGCCAGCCATGAGAAAGAAAGATTAGAAGCTGGTAACAGTCATAACAGAGATAAATGACTGACTAGATGTGTGTTATTTGCATTCCACTACTTATAAGACTGTCTTCATTTCTAATAAATGAGCCTACTGTGTGAGAAACATGTAACTGATCTTCCCTACCTAGTATATCAACATCTTCTACTTTTACCAATGGTCAGCTACTGATGAGTTCTTCAACAAAGCTGGGCTTTCTTAATAACAACAGTTGTACAAACATAAGGTTCCCTTTGTTAAAGAGAAACAGACATCAAAAAGCAGTAAAACATAGAGCCTTAAACCCCTTTTTGTTTGGGAAAAAAAATGTGTTTGAACCGAGGTGTTTCTAGTTATGGGTGAACGCAATGAGAATTCAGCTGCAACAAATAGGCAGCCATTCCCTAGGAAGGACTAATTAGATCCATCTGAGAAACTATGTCTACGCTGCTTTACACCTTTCAAAAAAGAAAGCTCTGCTCTAGTCTTTTGAAAAGGCTACATCAAAACAGTTAGTCACAGCTGATGCACATCTAGTCAGTACAGTAGTGTTATTTTCTTTTCATGCTGTAAAAGCCTTAAGAGCCACATTAAAGTCATGGTAATAAGCTTGTCTTGCCTTGAGAAAGGCAATGAAATTTAGAACACAAGAAAGCAAGCTTTGGCAGCATCATTCTGAGAAATCTCCCCACTGGGCATGAATTTCAGAGATCCTGTAACAAGATGAAATAGCTTCCACATCAGACACGTTCCATCAATGAAACAGTTAAAAATGAAGAGCCAATATTCAGGATACAGAGAGTTAACCATTTCTTTGGCTGATTTATATCGGGTACTTCAACTTTATCGTGAAAATGCTAATAGATATAATTGAGTATGGGCAAACCAGCAGCAGGAGTTCACGGTTATAAGCTATGACTTCAAAGCAGATGGTCACAGTCTACCTACTGTGCAATTATGTGTGTCTCATTTATTTCAGTGATGCCAAACATTAGGATTGGCATAGCCAGTATGGGCTTACAGCAGAGTTCAGATGTTTGCTAACACTGGGACTTGAAACCAAAGGAACTAGAAATAAAAACAGTAACTACCAAATAACTTCTTGAAAGATTCAAAATACATTAGGAATAACCATCATAAGCTAGTTGTTTCTATTGATAAAGCTTTTCCTTTAAAAAAAAATGGGTCTATGGCCATAAGCCAGAAATGGCTTGGAGTGGAACTCATTCTGGTTCCTCTAATGAGAGAAATAAACATAACTATCCTCAAAAAAAACCTAAAACAGAAAGAGTAGCAAAAGAACTTTAAAATTAATTTTTGCAACAGATTATCATCGTATGAGCTGAACTCTAATTAATTAGGGGGACTACCCTCATGATGATCCTGCAGCAGAAGTAAAAAAAAGAGCTAGAGCCATGCCCCTTGTCCATATGAACTAGAAAGGAAGGAACCAAACACTCATTAAGTTCTAGAATGTTCTAACTGAAGCTCCACAGTAGAATCCAGAAATGTACAGAGATAAAAAAAGAAGCGTTTTCTTTTAAGAGTTGAATGCTATATCCCATCACTTTCATTGAATGATCCAGAATTCCATATTTTAGAAGTAATACTAAATTGTCTAATATTATGCCAATATATGTCTATAAGAACAATTGATAAGAAAAATAAGAAAAAAATACCTTGGAACAACAATTTAAAAAAAGAGATAATTGATATAATAGAAAATAGAGAGCTGGTTAGGATAAATGAAATAAAGAAAAACAATTCCCCTTAATTGCCTTTCCAAAGAGTATTATATAATATTCTGTCCATTAAGTGGAGGCAAATAATAGATTGGACTCAATTGATTTCGCTGTGTTACCTTTTGACTTGGACCTGTTATCAACCTTGCCCAACTAAAACTATAATCTTCTAACCTACCATATATATATCCTGATAGATTTAGGTTAATGATGCTGAATATATAACTTCAGTATCTGTACAGTAGTACTTTCAATATTTATTTCTTCATACTTATTTGCTCCCTCTAATGTGAACAGGAGGCCCTATCCAAGGTTGGACTAAGATCCATATTTAAAGAACAGCAGTGAAGAAAGATAAGGAAGAAAATAATTATGGTTAGGAGGTGTATTTAATCAACAAGATCATTAAAGCAATGCAATTGGATGTAATATTTCAAAATAAAATGGTGTGAATAATTAGAAACAAAATGTGCTTCAAAAAAATATTTCAAAATAGTATACATATTTATATGGAACAAACATGCTAAATATTGCCGGAGAAAATACAAGCTTGCCAAATAATCAAAATGCATTATCTGAACCAAAACTTCACAATAATGCTATTTCAAGCTAAGACTAACAACTTTAATTTTTAATTTTTTTTATGCTGGTGCTTTCATAAAAGCAGTGACTTATTTCCTGATGTGGGAAGATGGCATATGAAACTTTTCCCTAGAAAGTCTGCAAATATGACTGTTCTTTATTTTGGTTTCCAGCCACAAAGCAAGATAAAGCCTGTTGGAAGTAAACTCACTGAAGAAATGGTTCCTCTGCATTCCATATCAGAACATACCAGGTATGATTGCAGGAACAGTAAAAAGACAAAAGCACAAAACAAAAACTAATCTAAGGTAAATTCTAAGGTAAAATATTTGATATTTAAACAGTTGGAAGAGCAGTTTACAGAGCTAAAAATCTCAATTTATTCCCAAGTTATTTATTATCAGGAGGGAACAAAAATGAACATGTTTCCTATTTCCCAATTGAGAGATATACACAGCAGAGAGGAAAATAAACCAAACAAATATTGAGACAGTAGGACTGAGTTGGGAGGGGGGCACTCCACAATTATTTGTATTTATTCTTTTGTTCCTCAGTAAACAGTCTCCACTGTGGAGCAGAATATAGGACAGTATAATTCTAAGAACCAAATCTTTTATATATTGTTCATTATATGTAGATTTAGCATATTCAACAACATGTAAAATCAGTATGTAATAACAATAGACAACACTACGTGTATCTGTTTCTAATTTTTACTATTTGTTTTGCTCCACATTTAAAGTATATTTATCATGTAAAGAATCTCAAGAAGGAAATATGTTGACATCATTTCAAAGCCAAATTATTCTCTATAAATTAGCTTCTTGAAAGATCAGGTAGCTCAGGGTGTCAAACTCAATTGCATTAAGGGCCATATCAGGGTTGTGTTTAACCTTGGGGGGGCGGGGGGGCGTGACCAGGCTGGGTGTGGCCAGCTCGATGTCACTCGTGCTTGGGGGTGCCAGTGGTGGCCCAAGTGCTCTGCCATTGTAACTTTGAAAGGTCACTAAATGAACAGTTGTAAGTCAAGGACTACCTGTACATTTGGGTCTGGTTGCTCATGCCTGACATGTACATTTATTCTGACATAAGTTTTTAATGATTACATTAGATAAGATGTTTTGGATGAAATTGATCTAATCCCCAAAATATTAAATCAAAATACACTGGATAGACTTTAAGGTACAACAAGATTTGTAGTTTTCCTAGAAGCAGATCAACAGAAATATCCCTCTCTGGAAACTATTCAGGAGTTTTATTCAGTCTAAGTCTTGAAACCTTAATCAAACATACCACACAATTACAAATTATTATTTATTACAATAGTGGGAATACTTACAAAGTAAGTGGATCCTTGATGAGAAGCTACAACTGAATGAGTTGCGTCTCCAAGCTGGACATATAATTTCCATTTCTTTGTATCAGGTGGCGCGAGGGAGATCCTAAAACAAAACAAGACAATATATTATAAATAGTTTCAGTTAAGTTAATTAAGCTGGTTAAGAGAGTGCTTTTAATTGTAAAGAGAAAAGTGATGAATTTGCTTCTTCAAATTCCACTCAATTCATGCTAGTTTGGGGGGGAGGGGGAGCAAGTATGAGGGAGGCTTACACTCAGTCTTGAAACAAGACCCTAAATACTTTAGTCTGAAATGACATAATGGTAGCTTCTAGGCAGGTGTATCTACATTCTAATTCTCCTGAGAATTAGGCTGCTCTGTAAATAAGCAACGTCAGAAATATTGTGCTCCTACTAAGGATTTATCTTAAAGTACAAACAAGCTGAACTATTGCCTTATTAATAAGAACAGCAACAAAATTGCACATGGGATCCCAGTGTTAAATATATAATAGAAATATACGTATTTCCAATAGTCCTTACTGTAAATTCATCCGGCCTTTAAAAACAGATCAAATTACATTTTTTAAGGGGGGGGGAAGCAATATTTGAATATATTCCTGGAAAGAAACACTTCAAAGAACAAGTAGCATATAAATGAGGTTAGACCAGTATAGCAATCAGTACTATATAAGATTTCTAAAATGAAAATTTCAGGGAATCACTAGTCTCCCAATGCAAACTTTATTATCTTTCAATAACTGCCTTTTTACAACCATACCAAGGAGTTTGTCCTTTCATACTGTCCTTAAACTGCATTCAGCTCTAGACATCTGACAATGTTTAACCTATGCCAGCTGCTTACCATGCTAATCATAATTTCACATTGTTACCCTATGCTCTCTTCCATCCTTTTCATTTGGCTACCTGTTCATTATCATAATTGGCCCACTTTTCTCCTTGAGTTCCTCTCCTGTGATTGTATGCCCTTGTTATAACTCAACATATGTTTAGTGATTTCATTACACCAGAAGCCTATCTCTTTTCAGTTCTCTACAAATACTACAAATAATCCTGTAGCATGCTATTTTTCTTAATTACATCTATAGAAAAAGAAGCCTGGTGAACTTAATCCCATTTAGGAAGATACGTTATATCATCAAGAAACTTCCTGACAACCAGAAACCTAGATGACAAACAAGTATTAATAATGGAACTGAATTCTTGATGTACACTACGGTATGTAAATTAAAATGATAATTTATATATAAAACTATCAATCTTAAACTGTATCAACAAATTCACAGATTTAAAAGATTCAGCATTCTAGATAAATCAAACTTTATTGAATTTATTATATAAGGTTAATTGTTCAGTACAGTAGATTCATGACATCTGAGGTACAATTCCTTATATCTTCAGTTTAAAACACACAGATTGTCCTCAACTTACAACAGTTCATTTAGTGACTGTTCAAAGTTACAATGGCACTGAAAAAAGTAAGTTATGACTGTTTTTCACACAACCATTGCAGCATCCCCATGGTCACATGATCAAAATCCAAGTGCTTAGCAAGTGATTCATATTTATGATGGTTGCAGTGTCAGTTTTTGTGATCTTCTGACAAGCAAAGTCAATGAGGAATCCAGATTAAGTTAGTAACTGTGTTACTAATTTAACAAATGCAATGATTCACTTAACAACTGCGGCAAGAAAACTCGCAAAATGGGGCAAACTCACTTAACAAATGTTTTACTTAGCAACATAAATTTTGGGCTCAACTGTAATTGTAACACAAGCACTAACTGTAGGTTAGTGTTATAGTAAGTCCTTGACTTACTATAACGGAGCTTGCCATTATGGTCACAAATCATGACAGCTGTAAAGTGGTTTGCCCATGTGAGCAACCTGATTTGAAGTAACTGTTTAAGCAAACTTGGCGCCTGTAAAATGAATGCTGCAGTCTTTAAGCAAGCCAATGGTTCAATATGGGCCAGTTTTGCTGAAAACTGGAAGCAAAGTCCATTTTTTTCGCAAAATGGTCACAAAACAAAGTCACGTGCTTGCAGGATGCTGCAAATGGCCACCAATGCAGGCCAGTTACCAAGTGTCCAACATGCAATCAAGGTGGAAGGGTGGGGGTTGGAACTATTTTTAACTTGTCAGTTCAAACTGGAGAACCCTGAGCTAGACGAGGTTTCCTCAAGAAAATAAAGTCACAGGATTTTTTTTTAAAAGCAGCAATGGTAATGATAGTATGTTACTAGGAGAAATCAAAAACATTTTCTTCAAGGAAAAAACCCTCCACTTAGATCAGCTTGGTTTTATTGCAAATATTAAGGTAATTGTTACTGCTACTTTGGAATAAATAGAAGCAACAAATGTTCTTTTTATTTAAATGGTACTTCAGAAATATAATTGGACCAATGTTTGTGCAACTTCCTTCGTTTCCTGAAGTTTTGTTACCATTCAGCGATACATGTAGTCCTCGACTTACAACAGTTCATTTAGTGACCATTCAAAGTTACAATGGCACTGAAAAAATTGACATGACCGTTTTTCCACAGTTACAACCTTTCCAGCATCCCCAGGATCATGTGATCAAAATTCAGATGCTTGGCAACGGATTTGTACCGTATATATGACCATTGCTGTGTCCCAACGTCATGGGACCTTCTGACAAGCAAAGTCAATGGGGAAGCCAGATTCATTTAACAACTGAGTTACTAACTTATCAACTGCAGTGATTCACTTAACAACTCTGGCAAGAAAGGTCATAAAATGGGGCAAAACTCACTTAACAAATGTCTCACTTAACAACAGAAATTCTGGGCTCAATTGTGGTCATAAGTCAAGGACTACCTGTAGTATTTTCCATATTATTGACATTAAAATACTGATTGGTAGCCTTGTTTTTTTTTTCAGGCTTTGCATCTGCAAAGATATAAATTTTTTTTACTGACTTGCCATCACCCCATTGTTTATAAACTATTCAACTACTCAAGTAATAATGTAGTAGGTTCCACTCAATTTATGTATTATTAGTAAGACAACATCACAAAGCATGGCCATAAAACTATATTAATATGATACATTAAAAACTGGGCTGTCCTGTCTGAAGCTGTCAATTTCAGATCAGCCCCTTGATCTCAGAGGGATCAAGTAGCAAGTAGATACATCAAGAAATTTCCATGCCATGTTACATTCTAGCACAACACATCTGTCTTCTGGGTCTATTCCCAAGATTTAAATCCATACAGTTGAACCATCCTGCTAGGGAACAGTGTCTCCCTCTCTTTTTTGACTGAACCGGTAATCACAAAGTTCAGCTTCTCCTTCATGAGAGTGTGGGCAGTAATGCCGTTATCAACCATCTGGAGCTATGGGCAAGCTGAAGGAAAAGGCCGCATATTCATAGCCTGTTCACCATTATAGTTTTTATATGGACATGTTGGAGAAGGCTTCTATAGTAGTTTCATCATGTCAAGGTACTCGATGTTCGCGTGTAAAACTTTTCTCTTGAATACTAATTTGCTGGCTTCAGGTCTACAGTAGCTCTTCATTTGTTGTTCTTTTTAGACATAATGTAGATCACATAGCAGATCAAGAAGATCAAGTATTCTTGGTGGATGCCAGTGGTTTAATTTCTCTGAAATTAGCCAGTGTTTCTCTTCCTAAAGCTGTCTGGATGATCGGACAAAGTAATGCTCAGAGGTTTTAGTGAAACCTACAATTCTGAGATGTGTTTTATAAAATTCATATGTTGGTCATTACTTAGTTTCAGAGGTTCATAATTTAACAATTACCTAAGGGTTGTAATTTTCATTGCTGTTTGGGCCTCCTCCCCACTTTTTCATCTTTTGAATATTAGGAAAGGTAGATCTTTTTGAAGATTGGGCAATTATTGTTTTGTTTTCAGCTAGGATTTTTTCTCAGAGGTGCAAAGTTATTTGAGTTCTTGGTTTCTACTCTTATGGCAATAGGATGGAAAAGGAGGAGGAGTATAATTGGGCTGTGTTCCCCTACCCCTGAGTTTCCCGTTTGATAAAAATAAACAGTTTTTCTTCTGCAAAAGAATTAAAGCTAGCATCAATAGAAGAGATGACAGCCCAATAGTAAGAAAGACACATCTTCATTTTATCAGATACCTGCATATCAAGATAAAACGGGAACAAGAAGCAATTCTAAAAGGATAAAGCTATTGGCAGGATAAGTAAACATTTATACAGTCAGTAATGTGCAGTTTATTTAAACAACCAACAAATTATTAAAAAAATGAATAAAATAAAATAAAAAACCAGCCCAGTTGGAGTCCCTTTGGTCCAGATTGAAAAACGCCATGTTCTTGTACTGGAAGTTGGGTCCTCTTTATTTGCTAGAGTCTGCTAAGTAATAGATGAATGAGGGCAAGAGAAAATGCAAGCAATGAATGTTCTGTTTCAATAAGCTTAATATCTGAGAACTTGTTAGTAGCAACCGTACACCACTGTCTTTGTGTGCCAGGAGCATACAGTTATCAGCAAAAAGGGTTTCTTGAAGGCAATGAGGCACTTCATGTGTTCAAGTGGTTAAGGTTGAAGAGAGAGCTGTCCAATTGGTCCTTGATTTTACACTCCCTCTTTCAGACAGCATGTGACAACATGCAAGTGAAGAAAAGATTGAAGAGGTCTGAAGCTGGCACACAACCTTGCTTCAGTTCACTGGAAGTGGCAAATGTGATTTATCACAACTGTGAAGAACCTATCCTTTATTCTGTCACAGAGCAACTGAGTCAACTTCACACAAATTTCTTCTGGTATCCATAACAGGACAATCCAGACAGCCTCCCTGAATACAGTAATAAATACCTTTGTCGTGTCAACAAAAACAGAGTAAAGAGGCCTACTTGCTACATTTCTCCTGGACTTGCCTCATGGCTACTGGACTCCATTCTGGCTGAAAGAGGGTTTGTTTTCTGGCATATCTATTCAGGAGAATGTGGGGGAAAATCTTGTCTGCAATGGACAGCAGTGAAATATCCCTGTATTTTCTGCAGTCTGAAGTGTTCCCCTTATTTTTATAGAGAGACTGCACGAATGTTCCAAGCTCCAAAGATAGATTTTCTCCTATTTATTTTTTCCTTCTATTCATATCAACCTGCAATAACTAGCCAGATGAGAGACAGGCCGTGTTAGATTACTTTTTCTAATCCCTTCCCTCATGCAAGGGTGGGCAGTGCTATTCTAAAAGATCAGTCACCCTAGATGCTGCCAGACATTTCTGCTGCCCCAGGTAGAGAGACAAATGACCACTGGACCCAAAGCTACCTACATGCAGATTTGTGACTATAAAAGAGGACTGTGAAAATATCTACAAATTCCCTCACATCCTGGACATAAATTGTTTCAACTTCTTCCCTCAAGACCTATATATGTCCCTATAGGGCATTGCATGCCAAAACAACCAGACACGAAGACAGTCCATCCCCTCATTCCATCACTCTGCTAAACAACTAATTCCCACAACAATGTCTTATGCTGGACTTCCTGTTTGGCTTCTTCGCAGACAGGTCAGAATCTGCGATCGTGTGCGGTTTCGATCTCTGCTCACTGCTGGAGCGCCTCGAGCCATTTGGCTTTGGGGCTATAAACCATCCCACAGAGGTGGTGAAGAGGGGGGACCTGCCAGGGGTTGAGGAGAGATCGCAAATCTCCTCCTCAGCTGGCTTTCCCTTTCCCGAAGGCAGCTGCAGCCGGTGGTCAGAAATGGACACCTCAAAGAAGAACTAGACAGGACAAGAAAGTGCAGGAGGATGTTGGTAAGGAGGAAAGCTTGGTTACCAGATTTATGAAGAATACATCTATGTAAAATACCCTGGAATTTGGACTTTAAAGATTAATGCTATCCCAAAAGAATCTTTTTGAAGCAGTGAAAAAGAAGGGAAGGGGAAATTTTTCTCTCCCATATTTACAATATAACATTATTGACTTTGAATACTAAGAAGAAG
>JANHFJ010006980.1:0-13280 GCA_032468195.1 Cerberus rynchops | reverse complement strand
GTGGGCAGTTTCTGTAAGCAGGGCAATAAAGATTAGGCTAGAAATAACACCAGGATGTTTTTTTCCTGCCTTCCTTAAAGGATTAACCTTGTAAAGTGGAAAAAAACAAACGGAGATTTCTTCTAACAAGCGATTCTCCAAACTGCTTAGAAAATTTGCTGCCGGTTCTAGCGAACCTGCTAGAACCTGCTGAATTTCACCTCTGAGGCAATGGCAAACCACTTCTAAAAAACCTTGACAAGAAAACTTCAGGAACTTCTTCAGGCAATTGCCAGAAGTCCAAAATTAACTTGAAGTTACCAGGGCATTTCTAGTTTTAAGGAGAGTATAAGAAAATGTATCCACGTTCAAGAATACAAAATGGTATTGGTATCATAAAAAGTAATTTCACATAAAATAAATCAGAATAGTCCATGAATTTTGCCAAGTACAGCATTATAAAGTAGGCTCTTCTTTTAGAAGGCACAACATAACAGGGCATTAACTCTGGCAGGGGTCCCCAACCTCTTAGGACCCGGGCCCTGGAAGCGAGCAAAGCTGCAGCTGCACATACATGGGATCTAGGTCATGCACAAAACCATCCCCTTCATGCCCGTCTGGTCTGTGGAAAAAACTGTCTTTTCCGGAAACTGGTCCCTGGTGAGGAAAAGCTTGGGGACCACTGAATTATGGATTCTAGGGATCTTCTCCACAAAAACACAATCTTAAGTTTGTGAGGAAATATTTATAAATATTTGTCCTCAAGAACTTCTGTTGAGAGGACACTGAAATGTGCTAATGTTAGTGCTTTTTGGAATTAGGGCAATTATTGGTATACTTAATGGTCACTTATTCAATGAAAGAAATTGCAAGATGACTTACAATAGCAATACAGGTAGTCCTTGACTTACAACCACAATTGAGCCCAACATTTCTGTTGTTAAGTGAGACTATGTTAAGTGAGTTTTGCCCCATTTTACAACCTTTCTTACCACAGTTGTTAAGTGAATCATTGCCGTTGATCAGTTAGTAACCCATTTGTTAAAGTGAATCTGGCTTCCCCATTGACTTTGTTTGTCAGAAGGTCACAAAAGATCTTCACATGATCTTGGGACACAGCAATAGTTATAAGTATGAACCAGTTGCCAAGCATCTGAAATATGGTCACGTGATCATGGGGAGGGCTGCAAAGGTCATAACCAAAAAATGGTCATGTCACTTTTTTCATTGCCGTTGCCACTTTGAACGGTCCCTACCTGTATTATAAAAATGCTTTCATAATATAAATTAATTCTCTGAGCATATGTTTTTCTTTTGACCAAACTTGGATGTTTAACCATCTAAGCAAATTTAGAGCTTCAGTGCTCAACCAGAATTTTCATACTCAAGACTTCAGAAATTTCAGCACATGATTTGCAGTTTAGCTTTGACCCCAGTGAGAGTTCACAAGATGTCCCCCATCTGTGTGAATAACTATGAGGCTACAGAAACATGGACCCCTATTGGAGTTCACCCTTGGTTACCTGCTGTTTGAAAAACATCAGCCAGACATTATCCCTACATTCTCAAAGGATCAAGCAAAGGCCAGCCTATATGCACATTGAACTATACATTCATTCTTCAATGATATTTCCTCCTGTACTTTTTTTTAAATAAACTTAATAATCCAAGCAACTGAGACTAAAATCACAAAACTAGATAATTAGACAGACACAAACACAGATAAACAGACATTGATGAAAAAAAAAGAAGTGTTACCAGTTTTGATTGTGCTTCAAAGTAAAAACATGGTTAGAATTATCTTAACAAAGTACATCTTTCATTGCGCTTTTAGAACTAAGTTTCTATCTCTTTTTAAATATATTATTTCTTAATTCTAAAAAAGAAATTAAAAAAAAAAAAACCACACAGGACATTTTCAACCATTTTTAGATCAGGCAACATAGTGACCAAGAGTATTTTGGCACTACATTTCACTTTCTTTGCTCATATTCATTCCACTGCTAATTTCAGGCACAATTCCAGTGACATATCAACTGCCTAACAATAGCAAACTCCAAAGTTCTGTATAATTTTCCTCCAGTTATTTCATATTAAACAGAAGAAAGCCAAGCAACCCTATAGCCAAGCAACCCTATAGTAAATCAAAGAAAGGCTAGCAGTATCCCTAGCTGTTTCTCCTTTGGCAGTTCTTTTGACAATTCCACAGCGTTAAATTGATAATTCCAATAGTAAGCAATGTTTTTCCTGAAAAATGTCTCATCACTTTAGGCTGTGTGGCATACAGTACAATAAAAAATTAAAGCAGAAAAGTCAAAAGTATAAACTGCTTGTCTTCAGCTAAAAAACTATTGCATTTTACTCTTTAGGTTAGAATTGGAACAGATCAATCGCATGTTTAAATAAATTAATCTTTAATAAATTAAAAATTGCAATTTATTATCAGCTTTAAATATTGGGGTAAAAATAATTTGAATCAGCATCCCATATGCCATTGATCACCATAGTCTATATAATGGCTTAAGTATATTGTACAAAAAGATACAGAAATTGCAAGAACATGGTGATCCGAGTCATAGAATTTAATTAGTAAAATTGAGAATAAACTGCCTGTGGCACCTCATCATTCATGGGAAACGTTCTTCAATATAAATATTTACTGACACTAAACATATTCTGCGTTGATTAGTCCTTTTTACATTATTAAGCTTCTGTCAACTTGACATTCGCAAAACACAAATTTGCATTTTTCCATGTAAACTTAATTGGTGTCCTATGTCTTGCCATAGATAAACAATTCAATATATTTAACTTGCTGAGAATTTTAATTAAGTTAAGTGAAATCGAAAGAATTTCATTCACATAGTTTTTAGTTGTAACAAACATCCAGTTTTCAGAGCGACTGAAATACTATAATGATAATTGAGGACTATCTTAGAAATGCACATCTAATAGGTATTTAATTGTATTTAAATAGCATTAAAGGGAAAAGGCAGACAATTAAGATCTACTACATAACATTTCCTGAAAACTATTATGACAAAAGAAAATATTTATTCCAAACAGTATAAAAATACAGTTCTTTCACACACTGCATGTGTTAGCTGTCCCTACTAAAGCCAAGTGGTCACAGAATAGCAAAGCCGAATTTGATTTTTCACGCCCAAACATCTGGTTAATTCTTCCCCTTTCCCCACTTTCCCCATGGATGTCTCCCCTTGTCAAATTTCATTCAAACAAATTGTTTTGGTAACAGTACCTTGCTTGGCAGACTGGAGGGTACTGCATTTCATGCTGTGACCTTGGACCAGCCAGCAGCCTATGGGCAATGTTTACACAGGGAACTTAATTGTCCTGTTACATGCTATGCTATGCCACCTTGTTATGATCTATTGCTACAACAATAAAACTTATACTACTTTTTTTCAATTCCATAGTCCTATTGAGAAAGAAAAATTAAGATGCAAGAAACATGTACATTATATTCAGCACCTTGAAATAAATGTGTATTACGTGCTATTGCTATTGCTAATAATATATTAAAGTACATAAATATTGTAGTATACTAAATTCTTAAACCAGGCTGTTATTAAATTGTATCTAGGCAGGCATCTACCATTCTACTTCATTTCATATTTTTTTTTACATTTTACCAGTTTTTCACATAAGTACACACTTTTCAATTCTAATTATCCATCTCAACTGCAATACAGTATTTTCAGAACAGCATGTTTGCCACTGAGCAGAAGATTTGACTTAATAACTTCAACGGCTTTTTAACTCTGTTCATCTTTGTAATCTTCTTGTAGATGCATATGGCATTAATAAGCCAGGTTGTGGTAGGATGGAACTGTGATCAATTACAACCCTAAATCACTTTAAGCAAATGACACAAGCCAACTTTGGCCTAGCAGGAGATTCCCAACACATTTGGAAAACACAGGAAGGAAAAAGGCTGAAACATTTTGAACCTCTTTCATAAAGTACTTGAAAAAGGAATGGAAGAGTGACAGATTTCAAAGAAATACTGCTTCAGATCTACAAGTTCTTCCCAATTAAAAGCTCTTTTGTTTTCTTCCATGAAGGATGAATTCTGGAAAGAACATTTTGCTGGAACGAACAGGGAAGCAGGTGATATACAGGTAACTGCCGCTAAAATATTTAATCAAATTACTGATCCATTCAAATAATTTGTTATAGGGAAAACATGAATTATACACCCAAACAAGCAAAAAAGTACATGTTTATTCTCAGTCCTCCAGGTCATAGTTGTCCCAAAGGTGCTTTTTCAAGAAGCAACTGGACTTTCTAGTTTTCCTTTGAAGATGTTTCACTTCTCATCCAAGAAGCTTTTCCCCAATTCACTCTCAGTGACTCCAGACACATTACAAATATAAAACCCCAGTACTAAAATTAAGAAGTCTTGAGGGACTTCTGAAATGACATGGACTTGACCCACCATGGAGAATGTTTCATCAATCCAGGACTCTGCCTGAAAAGGCCCACCTCCACATGCTTGCCAAATCTAACTTCCTAACAGCAAATCATATGGAGAAAGCATGAGCAAAGAATAAGTATGTTCTTTCAAAAGAGTTAGACTAGTATGTTTTTGTTTGCCTTTTTATTCCAGGAGAATAAAAGTTCCTATCCATCTCCATGTAATTATGATAATGCTCAAGATACTCAAAATTTAGGTCCGTTATTTCTAATAGGTTCTATGAGGAAGAAATTTCTTTGCGTGGATTACATGCAAACTCCTTACAAATTAAGTTGTATCAGTTTTAGGATAAAACAGGAGGATTGATGCTATTGCTAAGTATTATTACATATGTGTAATAATTCCTGTGCCATTTTTTCTGATTAAGGATTAAGGCTTTTTCCCAATTGGGGGTTTTTCAGAATTAATGTTCAAGCTTGAGCCCTGTGAAAAACAATCTTAACTAAAATAAAAAAAAAACATTGTTCTTTGTTAACAGAATCAGTAGTTAGTTTTCTAATAGACTACAATTATATTAATTAATCTATGCCCAAAGCTGCATTCTTTACTTTTTTCTTCTGACTACTGAAATAACAAGAAAAGGGGGGTGACAATTTTTTACAATAATGGGCAGCAAGTGGTATTTGCTGCTTACTGAATTTGTAGGCCACCAGGAGTTCTCAGTATATTTGTGGTGGAAATAGACATTTTAAATAAATTTCTAGTCTGTCTTTTCTTTAAGGACCTAATGGCTAGTTTGCTTGTTGCTTTGGATTCAGGTCATTTACCAGGTACATCGGGTATACAATCTCATCAATAAACAATGTGGTAGTGGATAATAGGACAATTGATAGGTATTACTGAGAATTGGTTGGGTGAGAAGGATGTAGATCAGCGGTGGCAAACCTTTTACTTACCGAATGCCGAAAAGTATGCACTTTGCATGTGCCATCCGCACCTGTGTGCTACTCCTCCACGTGTGCTGCATGTGCAACTGCACCATCTGTGCATGCATGCACCTTTTGCAAGTGCAATGCACACGCCCTGCATGCAGGCACTCACACACACATGAGCAATCAAATGTGCATATGCAGGAGAACTCCGAAGACCAGCTGGATTTCCTGCTTCAATCGCATGTATGCACAGCAGAGGCCCGAAGACCAGCTGGGTCTCTGCAATCGTGCATATATGCATGCACAATCGCATGTGCATGCTCAGCTGGAGGTAAGTTGGCCAACAGCTTGTGTGCCCAGAAAGATGGCTCTGGTGCCACCTGTGGCACCCGTGCCATAGGTTTGCCGTCACAGATGTAGATCGTTGGACATTTTTCAGTTGGGATTTCAGACCCTCCAGCAGATATAAGCCAAGGCCAGGAATGGAAGTAGCAACAATTGCTGCGGTGATCAGATCTATCACCTCAACTTAGGGATGGTAATATTGTTTCAATGGTGTAACATCTGGCAATAGTTATCAAGGGCTCATGTGATTTTGTAAAAACCAAGGAAACAGACTGGCTTCTTCTGTAGGATGAACTCTATAAAAACCCTATATACTTTAGAAATGAACTCCAAATGGAATCTTCTCTATCTGTGAAAATATGTAAGGAAGGAATGCTTGCACTCCTGTCTCTGCAAATCAAGGGACTAGAGACACAACAGCAATCTGTCTCCATAACAACTTCTTATTCCTGAAAATGGTTAAACAGACATTTTGAACATGATTTTTCCTATTTATTTATGTGAAACGATATGTGGCATGGGTGTCATTTTTAATACAGGTTGGTTAATTGGTGTTAAAGATATCTCCTCCCTGGGAAATATTTATTACTTAATCTCACCTATTCTCTTTCTTCTTTTTAAAATAGTTTTATTTTAATATATATCTAAAAGAATAACCAAGAAGAAAGAAAGGAAAAAAGAAACAGACAGCTTCACAAGCCATGTAGCTTATAAAATTTTCAAAATAATATTAATTATAATAATAATAATTTATCTAATAACGTCAACATCATTTTAGCCACTGTCTATCCACTGCGGGATGAAGGCCTCTTATGCATTTTTCCAACCAATACGGTCCTTAGCTTTCTTTTGCCAATTGGGCCTGCAATACTTGCTGACATCATCGCTCCATCTTGCTTTAGGTCTCTTTTGTGGATGCTTTTTATCAAGTGGAACCCATTCTATGACTGCCTTGGTCCATCTACCATCAGGTGGACCATCAATTGAATGGGGTGTTAAATGTGGTTGGCAGGCATTCAGCAAGCTAAGCATATTTTTTAAGAACAACCTCCCCTATGCCTGAAGAGAAAAGTTTTTGATCAGTCTGTACTATGTGCTCTAACATATGCCAGTGAAACATGGACACTAATCACACAATCGATACAAAAGCTACGAGTGGTGTAAACAGCCATGGAAAGATACAGGCTTGGCATCACAAGACAAGACAGAAAGACCTGCACACTGATTAGAGGATGCCATCAAGAGAGTAAAAGAATTGCAATAGAAATGGGCTGGTCACATAGCAAGAAGAAGGTGGACCAAGGTAGTCATTTAATAATATATCTAATAATATAAATTGCTACAAAGTATACAGGGATATTAACTGTTTTCTAAATTAAAAAAGATGAAAAATTAGCAAAAGTAGCCAATATAATAATAATAATAAAAGCTATAAATGGCTCAGTCTTGGAAGCTGGTTAGTATGTAAACATATGTAAGTAAGTACAGATGGTCTTCGACTTATGACCACAATTGAGCTGAAAATTTCCACTGCTATGCAATGGATGCTACAATGGTAATACCGGTAAGTATGAAAAATGGCCATAAGTTACTTTTTTCAGTGCCATTGTAACATCAAATGATCACTAAACAAATGGTTGTAAGTTGAGATCTACCTGTAAATACATTAAAATACTTCATTCCTAACAAGAATTTTATATTATACATAAGATAATTTTCAGGCTACAGCTCTGAACTCAAATCCTGAACATTTCCTAAAACAAGAATTCTGTAAGTAATAAACAGATAAGGATTTCCTCATTCATATTAACATCAAGCACTAACAGTGGGCAGAGAAATCAGAAAGTGATGTGAATATACAACTGTATATTAAACATGCCAAAACTCTGTAAGTACTATCTAAAGGTGAAAAGGTAGCTGTATTTTATATTGTGCTCCATTATAATGCAGCTTTTATAACCATTTGCCAATGTTACATCTTTTTCGGTCGTGGACCTGGACAGCTAGAAAAAAATGGCCAAATTAAAACTCTATATTACCGACGGGTCTGATGAAAAATTAGCTATGTACAATTGCCAAATAAGAACTACCAAATAACAGCACATCATAAAAAAGCATAATTTCATATACGGTAGTTTCAAGATTTTTCAACAGCTGGATTTTTTTTTTTTTAAGAAGGAAACATGTGCTAAAGCTCTCAAGTTACTAGACTTCTCTTTTTTGGAAGTAAAGGTCACATAAGCAGGGGAAAAGTAGGAGGGAAAGCTTTCTACATTTCTTTCTTTTAATGCACTGATTTATCGGAGTTCAGCAATGGGGGTTAGGAAGAAAGATGTCAAAACCTTGAAATCCAGCAGTGTTGGAATTACAGAGTTATCTCTAATGGAAAAAAAAGTAAAGTTAAAAGCAGACAACTTATTTGGGGAGATGAAAAAAAAAAAGAAACAGCTCCACTGGAATTCTGTTTCTAAATATTATCACATCAAATCTTTACCTACTGGTATTCAGATAATAATAACTGTCCATAAAAAGAATCAGAAGAAAATGTGTCCTTTTATCATTTTTAATAATACTAGCATTATAGGCAAGAGTGAAATTATGTAGGCTTGATTAAGTACCTGCAGATATTACTATTGCTTCTGGGTGTAGTTAGACGCAGAAAATAAACCATGCAATTTGCTATGTTACCTCAGCATTCTGTAACCATTTTATTAAAAAGGACATCTCCCCAAACTTATAATTTTCATCCATGGTAACAACCTAAAACCAAATCTTTTCGAAGAGTGACAAACTGAGGGTTTCCTCACAGCAATCTGACAGCTTCAATTTCGGAAAGGAATGATGTTTTAAGAAAAAAATGGCCCAATAAAAATAGCAGTTGAAGGAAGACTTTATACAATGCTAAGAAGCTATACTGTAAAGACTCCATACAGCTCAAACTAGATGAATAAGGAATATCACGTTTAGGACTCCTAGCCCAAATTCAGAAATGCTAGCATGCAGTGTAAAAATTTTTTTTTCCTGATTTGAACCTTCCTCTCACATATCTAAACTCTAATTCAATTACTATATAAAGACATAATAATATATTTCTTTAGTAAGAAAATCTTGCATTTCATTTCTTGTTCTAAGTTTATTATATTAAAATGGAAAATAGTAAATCTCATTAAATAAAGTAAATTAGAAGTACTGTAAACTGTTCATCTTATACTTTAATTAAAAATATTGTGAAATATTTGCAAAATTGACCTAGCTCGACTCTCTTGACATCAAAATACCATCATTCACCATTAGATCAATTCAAACATTATGGTACGTTATCTCTGGAAAATGACTGTTTTGGTCATTTTTCTCATGCTTTGATACTATGTAATTATATGAAAATTTTGGATGGAAACTAGGATTTATACTTTAGGTTAATTAATAAAAGAAAATGGCCAAAAAAATTATCATTTTTCACTTCAGTGCAAATATTGTTTACCTCATATGGATCAACAGCAGCATCTACAACACTTACTAACATCCCAACCTGGCTTGCAGCACTTTCAGTCTTAGAAATACCTAATCTACTCTACAACAGGCAATTAATAAATCATATAGTAACTCCCTCCCCATTATGCTTGATAAAATATTGTTAGTGATGAAACAACTTAATACACAAATTTTAACAACTGAGTGGAAAAAATAGATTTGGATTCTTGTAGACAATGGGAAGATATGTTTATCAATAAAAAACTTGGTATATTTTAAATAATGCTTTATTTCACAAAAATTAATATTTCAAGCTTACTAGACTCAATTGTCCTTATACAGAAAAATACCTTAATAACTAATTATGTTACTGCAGTTGCAATGAGATTAATGCTTCCATTTAAACATGATTGTGTTCTGCTACCAAACTGTTCCATTTTGGAAGGAAGGAAGCCATTGACCAGAATAATATCATACCATACAGTATTATAAAACATTAGAACCAATATAAGTAGCACATAACTTTATAAAGTTAGCTTAAATTCTGGTAAAATAAATCTAAAGTAAAAGATTTAAGACAGTTAAATAAGCCATGATACCTAGAAAAATTATATTTGTAATTTACCTCTTATAACGTAATTATCCAAGGCCTCTTCCATTCTTTGCAAAGCTTCATTTCTGTTGGATCCATAGGTGATCAGCTAGAACACACATTTAAAAAATGAACTCTATAACAACAAAAATATTTTTGTCTCAAATATGCTGCCTATTTCACAATTCCTTTTTAATATTATAAAGGCTCACTCCTCCTCAAACTTTATAATTTCTGTTAGAAATTATAAATTGTCAGAATTTTGTCTAGTATTTTTGGCCAAAGGCAAAACAACATACAACCCTCATTGCATACTGTGTCCATAAATCTTATTCCAAATTAGAAACCTGATATCCAAAACGTAAGTTATATACATATTTCTAGTTTTTTTCTTCACCACTTGCAGGATACAGTTCAAGCAGACTCTTACATCACATCTGGTAATTTTATGAAACCATTTATTAACCTGACAAACTGGCACCTATAGAATCAATAGTTTCGTGATTTCTGACCACTCACATGATAAAACAGTAAAAGAACAATCCCAATATTTTTCAGGGGTGCAGTTTGTAGTTGGACAGCAAAAGACAAAAGCAGTGATACTGATGTTATTAGGTTGATACTGGAAGAGAAGGGGTTTTTTTATTTGTGTTTGTGCTTAAAATAAAATTAGAGTGCACCCAATAGTCCTACTAATAAACACTGGGAATATCATACTGAAAATGATTTTTTTTTTTACTTTTTTAAAAAAAGTGGCTGAACCACATTTGAAAAGGGACAAGGCATATGGATTTTTTTCTGAGCCTGGTGGTTTTCTTGTAGACATTTCATTATTAAGCCAGGTAACATCATCAGTGCTAAAAGGGAGTGAGATTTGCTCTTATTTTTATATACTATGAAAGAGTACCATCGATTGAAGATGTCTTCAATATATGTATCTTGAGTATAAAAATAATAAAATTAGTAAACATCAAATTCTGTGCCATAGAATAATTGACCTTGGAAACAGCCAAAGGAGATACAATTCTAAATTAAATCTTAACTGTTTTTTGTGCACTACTGCAAGATATTGTAAAACCAATAAGGAATCCTGATCACAATGGTGTTATAGCTAGCTTTTATATGTCAGGGAAGTTGTTAACTAGGTGCAAACACTATCATATTTGAATACAAATGGTGAAACTTCTCAAAATAGAAATGATTAAAATAAAAGAAACCAAAAACAAAAGAGATGCTTTGAATTATAATGACTAGAGGACAACTGAAAAATAAGGTAATGAGGTTCAGCTGAAATATATTCTACAATACAAAGAAGTATCAACCATACTAAAGAAAAGAACAACATAACTTTCTGGAAAATCTTCCATTACAGTTTTGTGTTACAGAATAAACTTCTATAAAGTTTTCTTCTGGAAAGTAGAAGGTCTATTACAACAAGAAAAAAGAGGAAAATTAACTCTGACAGTAAAAAGAATTTAAAGAGCAAATGATAAGAAAAATTAAGGGAAACCTGAATGAATTCTTTACATATGTCTTCACTTCAAATTATACAAAGCATATACCTAAATGTATACTAACCTTTTCAGGCAGTGAATTGGAACAATTAAACCAAACTGTAGTAATAAGTGATAGTATACAATATCTTGATGAACATGTTTAATGCCTCTTCCCTTAATATAAATTTTGGGGAAATAGCATAACAAAACAGATGAAGGCAAAAGGCCTTTTACAAAGTTTCTCAGGAAGGGTTCTTCAGAGAATTTACAACCAGTAGTATACAACAAGGGTCTATTCTAGTTAGTGTGCATGGAATAATTAGAAACCAAAGAATAGAGATAAGTAATCTTTTTTTTTTCAATGCAGGCAAGGATTTTAAAGACCTACACTGGAATCAATATTTTTCAAGTTATTTATATATGATATTGACTTAAAGAGTGACTAGCAAGCTTGGCTAGATTGGAATTAATATCAAATAATTAAGAATATGAAACGAAAAATGATTATGACAATACACCAAAGGCTCTTTCTAAGGTACAAAAATGTTGAACCAAGAGAACACGCACTTAAATAAGTATAAATGGATGCAAACTGAGGCGAGACAACTTCACACTTACTTTAATGATCTATGTCACTAATTAGGGAAATGTCATTGGAACTATAGTGGCTAACTCCACTGAGACGTTCACTCAGTTTTCAGTAGTTGTCCAAAAGCCAGATCTTATGCTATAGATTATTAGGGAAGGGATTGAAATGAAACTGCCTACAATTTGATGACCTATGAAGTTACGATATGCCTATATTTGGAACACCATGTGCAGTTCTGCTTGCCACAACTGAAAAGTGATATAATACATATAATGGGAAAAAAAGTGCCGAAATGAATAGCCAAAATAATTAGAAAACTCTAATCCTGTGAGAAAAGGCTGGAAAAGCTGACACCACTTAGTTTAGGAAAACAAGTAAAGGGAAACATTTGAAGCATATAAAATCATGCAAGGAATTGAAAGTGACAGAGAACTTTCCTTCCTTCCTCTCTTACAATATAGAACCAAGAATCATTCAATTGAACTAGCTGGAAGGAAATATTGAACTTTATTACACAGTACATATTAACCTGGATTTTATCCCAGCTGCCACTGAAGGTTTTATATAGATGGGAAGGGGGATAGTTACTTTGTACTATGTTAACCACCTAGAGCCCCTTTGGTGAGATGAGCGGCCGTATCAATTGAATTAAAACCGAACAAACCTGTGGAATTCATTACAAACTGTTGTGATAGCCAACAATTTGAATGGCTTTTTAAAAAGTCAGTACACACTCATGGACATCAGATATATCAAAGATTTTTACTACTAAAAGCTCCTGGCCTGATACCTCCAAATACTAATTGTAGAGGGGAAATAGTCAGAAGAAATAGGTCTCTACCTCTTGTCTGAGACCAACTCTACAATCACCTAATTTGGCTGCTGTGGAAAACAACTTGTTGGACTACAATGGGTCTTGGCCTGATATAGCAGGGTTCTTTTTCTTTAAGCACAATAGTCCTTTCTTCCACCTTAACTATGAAAAAAAAAATCAGAATCTTCTGTTTCAAATTAGCTAATAACCAAACCTTGTCCAATTAATTAATTTTGAAACATCCTATTTCAGACATAGTTAAAGGAAAAGACTTAATATGCCAATGTTAGTAAGAAATTGGGGTTTATATGCAGCAAAACATTAAACTACAGTCATTAACAATAACAAGACAGATTTTAATCCTTTTAAGAGAAACTAGAAGCCATGAGATTTGTGAGAGTCTACAAGTATTAGTAGTTCATTCTACTATAGTTTAGTTTACTATAGCATCTTCTGGTAAAACATTTAACCTCAGGATGCCACAAGTCGAAATAATTAATCAGAATCAGAATTAGTTTTTTGCATCTTTCAATTAAGAATAGAAAGCTCTAACTCAGGGGTCGGGAACCTTTTTGACTCAGAGAGCCATGAAAGCAAAATATTTGGAAATTTATTTCAGTAAGA
>JANHFJ010006978.1:38009-53708 GCA_032468195.1 Cerberus rynchops | reverse complement strand
TACAACCATTTAAAACAGAAACAATAAATTAATTAAAAACAGATTAAAAAGAATTAAATAGGTGGTTGATTTAAAATTAAAATTATAACATTTAAAAAACAATTTAAAACCCCAAATAATTAATGCTAGACCAGACCGGCCTGTTGGAATAAATAAGTTTTTAATGCGCGCCGGAAGGTCTGCAGGTCTGTGATGGTCCAGCTCTCCAGGGGCAATTCGTTCCAAAGGGAATATAACAAAGAAAGAAAAAGTGCTAAAGGGACATGGCTATACCAGCAGCTATCATCATCTTGCTCTCCTTATAGTTTCCTGTCCCTGAATTGGAGTTTTAAATCCCCTGCAGACATTTCTGATTTACCCTACATATTACTGTATGACATAGAACCTGCCTATGACTATATAGCTCAAGAATTACTTTGTGCAATTGAGACAAACATACTTACACCCCTGAAGTTTAATGTGATTTCTGGTAAATATATATACAAAAATTAAGTTGTTTGTCATCTTCTTTTTTGTTTTTTTATTTATATTCAATTATAACCAAACCCATTTAATCTACCAATTGAATATAGATTTTTCAAAGCATGTGTTTCTCAATTTAATGGCTGAAACTCTGTTGGGGGTGTATGTGTTTGTGTGTGCTGCCAAAATATAAATTTCCAATTGAAATATATCTTTCAAAGCATATTTTTCTCACTTGTGAATAAAAAAATATAAGAAACTGATAGCAGAACTGTTAAAAATTAATCAAAGTTTAAAGGCATTGAAACAATTATGAACTGACGAAGAGTCTTTAGGCCTGCATCCCTTGTGAAACCAAATTTAATATCTCTGTCTCTATTTTGTTAGCTTCTTTAATGAAACACATGGAGGAAAAATTGGTTAGAGTCTATAAGAAACAAATTACTAGTAAAAGTGAAGGCTTTTTATCTTTTAATGAGAAGACTTCAGAATTGTGAAAAAAGCTGGGTTTAATGGAGAGGCTGACACATTTAACAGACAAAAAAGGGTGAATTAGATAACATTGGAAATCTCATTAAAGAATATTATAGTTGAACAATAAAATGGAAATAACAGGTCAATAATGATTTCAGGTTTGATGCCTCGGTGTAAAGGAACATTACTGTAATCTTTCAATCATCCCTCTTTTTATGAAATCTGAAAATAAATTCAATGTAATCCATTCTTAATTGAGTAAATTTATTGATAATATTCTTGTATTGTTCAGTTTGAGGAGTTGGAAACAGCAATAAAATCTGCTTTGCTTCTGTTATTAATTTGGATAAATTACTGCAGTTTGATGAAACATGTATTTGGGAAAACTTCTTTTATTCTTTTAAATGAATCAAACAATAGGAAAAGAATATAGCTGGGTCCAGCATCAAAGGTCTAAAACTTTAGCATTGTTATTTTCATTTTTGACA
This sequence comes from Cerberus rynchops, assembly GCA_032468195.1. Lineage (NCBI taxonomy): Eukaryota > Metazoa > Chordata > Lepidosauria > Squamata > Homalopsidae > Cerberus > Cerberus rynchops. The sequence goes on along the minus strand of JANHFJ010006978.1, from coordinate 52,284 downwards.
AGGTCCTTCAGACTTAGGAGGTAAAGGATAAATATGTGGATCAACAGAAGAGGATAAAATGAACTCTTTCCAAGTTAAAAAAAATCAGGATTGTTGAGGAGCTATTCTGAGCCACACTTCTAACAGATATAAAAAGTGTTCTCTGCAGGACAATGAAGCCTAGAAAAGACTCCAAAGTACAGTGGTCACAACCATAATCCATTCCAGGACTTTAGTCACAACCCAATTTGGTCATGACCAGAAGCTAGACTGACTGTGCATGCACATAGAAAAAAAAAAGACATGGCAGGGGAAATCGCCGTGGCAGGGAAAACTGCCATGGCTGTGTTTGATCACCACCCAAGGATGTATTCGTGACCAGAGTTGAACATTTTATGGTTTTTTTGGTCGGCACCTGATTTGGTTGTGATCAGAAGCATTCGTGACCCGAGTTCCACTGTATAAATTTGCACTGCTCAATACATTCCCATTACCAATTATGCTAAATTTAATTTTTTAAATTTTTGTGCAAATTCTAGGTCATTAATTTTTTGATAGTTTATTCTTATTTTTTTGTCTGAGCAGAAAGAAATCAATGTCCTCAGAGCTCTTCAAATTCCTATTGAGAGATGATTACAATAACATTTACATATAGAAGAGCTGGAAATACTTGATCTGCTAATACAGGAGGATGAGGAATGAACAGAAATGAACAGGATAATTCTGCCCAGTGTAGGGACTCCCTCTTTGCAGCCTTGATTGATTTAAAATCAAACTTTAGCTTAATTTGAAGAGAGAGGTTGTGTTGAAAAAAAAACCCTAAAGATTTCTTCAATAGGAAAAAGTCACTTTTTCTCACTCAACCATTCCATTCTAGTATCAATCTGACACTCAAATGCATATTTATTTACTTTATTTTTACTTATATGCCACCCAATTACAACTGGATAACTTACAGTTTAAAAACAGACATAATACACAATATACAATATTGTTAGATTAGAAATATACAATATTGTTAGATTAAAAAATATAGCAATAAGTAGATGGACGATCCAGTCAACATGATATGCTTCATGTTGTATGTCCACTGAGAGCTTATGCACCACAGACAAATTCCTTGTGTGTCTAATTGCACATGGCCAATAAAGAATTCTATTTTATACCTAACAAGGACTCCAACTACCTTAGCACAAGGCCTAGAGGAAAAACAATAGTCTTTAAGGTCTTCTGGAACATCATCAATGAGAAGGTAGATCTTATTTCTGTGATAGATAACTAGATAACATTGCTTGATTAAGGGAACCCTGAGCAAGCCAACCCTGTCCAAATGAGCTAGCCTTTAGAGGCATCTCTTTGGAGCTGTCACTACTCAGAGAGGTATGATGGAGGAAGAAGAAGTACATCTATCTTTAAACCTACTGTTAATATATTTAGAAAAAGATAACAGTATATTGTAAATTTTACATATTTGGTCAGATGATGAAAAGTTATCTTTATCAGTTGCACATAAACAAGTACACAGAATTTAAGACCATCTCAGATTCACTATAAGGTAAATGTAAATATATAATTAGTTTAAATTCTAAAATTCTAAAGCACTTTTATAATGAAAAAAATAAAATGGAGAAAAGTGAGAAGTTAGTTTATAGAAGGTAGAAGAGAAGTAACCTAGTAGGAGGGGCATCACAGATATGCCTAGAAAAACATAATATAAATGAAGAGAAATCAGAATTCTTTGTTTCTGTTCAGAATAATAGAAAGATCGCAGCTTATAGTATAAGACTAGTTCAGTTTGTTTTGATCTGATGCAATAATAGAAGCATTTTTAAAAAACAAGTAAAAATAATGGAACCATATTATACAGATTTGTTCCCCAAGATAAAATAGATTAATGGCAACTCACAGGACACTTTTAAATTCTAATCTACAAAAGACTAATGAAAAGTTATTACAGTAAGTGGCATTTGAAATGTAAAGCATAATTTTTTTATTTCTCATATTTGGCTGCAAATTATTAACTGAATAGCTGTTAGAATATTCTTGTACATTGTTAATATAATATGACAGTTCAAAGCACATTCACTAAACTATAGATAATTGATGCTATGAAGATAAAAATTATATTTGCTAAATTTACCAAAATGTTTATTCCAAGGGATACAGATGGAATTTTATTATTTTCTAAATGCTGTTAACTTGTTGAAGAACTAAATACATATGCACATCTGGCTCTATTGGCAGAACTAGCACATTGGCTCTACTAAAAATGCCACTGTACTGTTACTCATCTTATTTAATTTATGAATTACGGACATAATCCCTTACCAATCATGTATTAAGGCAATCCTTAATCTGTGGATCATTTTCAGTAATCCATGAAGATAGCAGCTAGGGAATAATACTATCACTGTGGTCCACTGCAGTGATCTGTAAAAATAGCAGCCAGCAAATAGATTCTTGGGGAGTTTAAAAAGGCAAGTAACTTGAGAGATTCAAAGGTGGGAAAGAACTGGAAGAATATATGATTATTATTTCTGACGCATTGTATCTACTGATTTCTACCCCTTCTGACGTTATTCCCACTGCATCTGGCACTTTTCCTATTCAATATCAGGTGTCATCTGCCAGGTGTGGTATTTTGGATATATCTTCATACCAGAGTTCTGCAAAACTCCACGTGGGAAGCTAAGTCTAGGAGTCAAGTGAAAAATTCTAGAACAGAGGAAACTATAGAACAAACATTTCAAGTTTTTCATATACAATTTTGCAACTTGTTTATCTTGTAACTGACCCCACTATGTTAAAAGCTATTAGCTAGGCTCAGTTGGGCAACTATTAAAAATAAAATCACCTGAATTATTTAAGAACTTTGAAAGAATTAGTTTCTGGTTGAAATGCTCCAGTTCCTTCATTCAAGTTCATAATTTGTAGAAAAAAATGAGTGGAGCCAAAACCTCCAAGAAAATAAAAATAATCTGAATGCAATCAGATAAAATATTTTGATTTAACTGTGGTTGAAAAGAAGAAAGTATGGATAATTGATCTGACAGTATCAGGAGATAGTAGAATAGAAGACAAATAATTGAAGAAGATCAAAAGGTATCAACATCTGAAAATCAAAGTGGAAAGTTGTGTTATAAACCAAGAAGTGGTCCCAGTAGTTATTGGTACATGGGGTGCCTTACAAAAAAGCTTCGGACAATTTTTTAAAAATCTGTGCATTGATAAAATTTCCATCCATCAATTACAAAAAAAAAATCATGCTGCTTGGATCTATACATATCCTATGCTGATACATTAAAACATCCTATGTTCTTGGGAAGAACTTGATGTGAATGAAGGCCACTCTCAGCCAAAGAACTGGCAGCTCTGATTTCATTATTCACATTGTTCAGTTTAATTCTCCCACCGAGACAGTGTAAGCTTACCAAAGGAATTGCTGAGAAATGCACAAATGTAAAGAGATCAACATAGTTTAATGTGACTTTTCCTGAAGCATTGTTTAAAATATCAAACAGTTGGAAACTTAGTAAATACCATGCCTGGTTGAACAGATTACTTGTAAAATTCTGATCTGTTTATTTATACAAAATCATGTATGAGGTATATTGTACTGAAATACAAAAATGCTTTTGGTATTGTTCCACCCTTGCCCTTTTGGTATTTAACATCTTGCAAAGGCTTACATAACCCAAGTAAATAATGGTAAGCAAACTAATATTTTGATATTTTTGTAATCTTCATAGAGGCTATATTGTCGCTGGCATTCTTCCTATCTGGGTTAAGTGTAGTATGCTACTGAATCTAAAGGAAAACTTGGCAACAGCTGATAATTAAATAGGGCTTCAAAAAATTGCAAGATGCAATCCTATACATGTCTATTCACAAATATGTTTCATAGTTCCAAATATCATTATATCTTCAACAAGGAGACAGAACAATTAAAAAGGCACAAGGGGGAAGTTTTGTGTTGGACAAAAGACGGATTTTTACTCTCAAAAAAAAATCTGAAAAGAAAATTTCAATTTAGTGCCTGCTCATCTCAAACCTGGTTAGGTGATAGGGACATGTTAAATAGAATGTATAATTTTTATATCAACCTCTACAAAGTCCATAGTTGAAGGAGAAAGGATTAATACAAGAAATGGAGACAACACATAACTAATCGATCCCCAGATGACAGGGATATTTCCTCACAGCTCCTTGTCTCTCCTTTCAACTATATCAGGATAACAAAGAAATAAATCTGCAGTCTTGGGAGAAAATTGAATTGCTGGAAACACAAATGAAGCTTTGAACATCTAAAAAAAAGATAAATTTAGCTCACAACAAGTGAATGCCTTTGGACTGCTTGTTTAAATGGAACAATGGAGCGTTGTTCCATGAAGAGAATTTTAAGATGCTGCTCATAATGCAGAACTATTCTTTTAATAAGGAAAAAGGATTTAAATTACTCTGTATGTATGCTATACTTTCATGATATAAAGTTTCTAAACTGAACATTACCATTTTCCTAACTGGAATGCAAGCTGGGTACACCCACATCTTATTATACAGTATATAAAGTTCAACTGCCTGCAAAGTGAACAAAGTAGGCTCAATTTAACAAAAAGAAAAGGGAAATTAAGAAAAATGCCACAGCAATGGCATGTATGTGATCTTGTAAAAATGTACTTAAAATGCATCCTTAAATTTTATCATTCTTTACATTGAATATTCCATTTTATCTTTGATATTTTAATAGATTACATTACCAACAGGGTAATGCAAATTTCTTGAAACCTAGAGATTAGAAAAGAATTCTTGATTGCCAGAAAGGCCCCAGATAGGATTTTATACAATTTTGCAGAAACTAGAAATAACATTGTGTTGTATAGATGTTGTTTATAATATGTCAAACAGGTTTGTAAGTTGTTGTACATTTTCACATCTTATAACTTGAATATATTACTTTAATTTCCATTATATATTGTTTATCTTCAATTTAAAATATTTAAAAATATTAGTGCAATTTTTGATAAATACAGAAAAATATACAAAAATAAATTTTAAAAGAAATTATGTAATACAAAAATCACATAATAACAATATATAAAATTGTACATATAAAGTTTACCTAGTGTTGTAAAATATTTTGAATTCTATGTAAAGGAAAATGCATTTGAATTCTATGTAAAGCAAAATGCAATTCTATGTAAAGGAAAATGCATTGCATCATTCTAGTGGAAAAATAGCCTTTTTAAAAATCAGTAATATACACATTTCTTGAGTTCAGATTTTTATATCCAAAGTAATAGAATTTTTCTTACAATGCAAATTTTTTACTGTTCCCACATCAATATAAACAGTGCTGCTCAAAAAAAGTTAGATTTCCGAATTGTATAACATTGGAAATCATATAAAATAATATTTTCAACTTGACATTTTTATCTTGATATCTATTTATTCATGTTACAACAGTGTTCCAAAAACAAACAAAAAATCTGGCATGACCAAATCATGAATGATTACTTAATATTTATTATATTACCAACAGAGAAAACCTATAGACCATCTTTTCTGATACGTACTTTGAGGAGTCCAATGGAATAAAAGCGCTCCATGGCTTGGGACCCGGGTTCTTATGGGACCGCCTGTTGCCACCATCAGCCTCCAGCCAACCAGTGCATTCCCACAGGGCGGGCCTCCTCGGGGTTCCATTGTAGGGACGGTGTTGTCTGACAGCCCCGAAGGTGTGAGCCTTCTCTGTGGCTGGACCCTCCCTGTGGAATGAATTGCCCCCAAAGATTTGGACCATTACGGACCTGCGGACCTTCCGGCACGCATTAAAAACGCATCTATTCCAGCAAGCCAGTCTAGCCTAACACTTAATGGGGTTTTAAATTTGTTTTAAATTTGTTCCATTTTTAATTAGTTGAATTGTTTTAAATTTTTAATCTTTTATAATTGGTTAATTGGCCATTGATTTAATCCATTTTAATTGTATTTTAATTTTTTTATGTGTTTATGTTCTTAGATGGCTGTGCACCACCCCGAGTCCTTTGGGAGAGGGTTGGTATAGAAATCCAATAAAACTTAAACTTGTTTTCCACAATTTAGGATACAGAATACAGTTTTAAATAACATGACGATGGATTAGAACAATGTTAGAAAAAAAATTCTTGATAACAGCAGCCTGTGGAACAATTATTCACAGAGATAGTGGTTTCTTTTTCTCTAAATATGTTCAGGCAGAGGCTACATAAGTATCTGACAATGATGCTTTCAATTGAATTACTGTACTAAAAAGTAGTTGGACTCAGTGGCCTGAATAGCTTTGTCCAACTCTAGAATTCTATGATTCTATACTTTACATTATAGAAGAAAGACCCTCGATTCCAAGAATTATCCTTTCAAACTCTACTTTAAAGAACAGTAGGAAGAGAGAACAGTGGCCTTTAAGTTATTCCTCAACACTTAACCTCTGGGTAATAGATTGAACAGACACGGAAACTTGGACAGAGTCTTTTCCATTATGGGGAAATGCACTGTATTGCTCTTTTGATCAGGAATCAGCAATCTCTTGTAATCCTGGTCACTATTACATGACTGCCTCTGTACATCATATGCAAATGTAAATTTTTGTCCTACTTACTGGTGAAGCATTTCCTCTTTGGGGCAGATATGCCGGCTATCATATTTCCATGAAAATAACACTGCTAAGTTTATAATTAAGATTAAAGGGTCTACATTCTATGTGCCAAAGGACATAAGAAGCCATCTTCAAAGGGTCTCTTGTAGAATGATTTAAATACTAGTAGAATGTGAAAAAATACTTGCTAATTGATTGTATAGTAAAACTAATAAGTGATTTCTTAAGACTAGGGCATTCTTAGGGTTTTCCAAACAATGATGCTAATGCAACTGAGTGCCTACTCACTTGGATTCACACTTTTATGACCAAATCTTGTAATCTTTATTATGGGTTTACTCAGGCAAAACTAATTTTGAGTCAATGGAAAGTGTGGACTGAATCACAGCTGGCTGAAACTGCTAAATCATCCAGCCTTGGGATTAATAGACTAGATGACCTATATGTCTTTTAACCTTAATGGACAGTTGGAAATTTGGAATTAAGAGACTTGAAAAATAAGAAGAAAAGATAGCGATCACAACAAATTGACATTTTTTTACACTTTAAAAATGTTCCATGAATAAGAGACAGGTTTGGCTTCATTTAAAAACATCACCCCCATTCAGTGTAGGGATTTTAATATCTCTGGTTTTCTAGAAGATTCAAGTTGCTCCTTGTCAGACACTATTGCTGATTTACATCCATGACTGTGGATTCAAATCCACAATCATGGATTTGCATGATCCATGATTCAAGCAGGAGTTGGGGAAAAGCATTATTTGATATCCTGGAGAACCAGTGCTAATCTCAAAGGTGATTTTTCAAGAGGCAAATAGACTTTCTGGTTTTTTTTGAAGATGTTTAAAGAAGTTTTTTGGATGAGAAGCAAAATGTCTTCAAAGAAAAACCAAAAAGTTGCCTCTTGAAAAATCACCTTTGGGACAACCATCACCTGGATGACTGAGAATCTCAATAGACAACCATTGCTTAAGAGATCAATTTTTCCTAATCTGCTACCTGTCCATTCTGTGGGAAATTCTCAAAATTTCTTGCCATCCAAAAATGCAATGTATCTATACTAGTCTGGAAAATAATGTAATAGATAATAATGGGCTTGATAATAATTTGGAATCTTCATATTTGTGGTAGAAGTCTATCTCCTAGATGCTGTTTCCATTTCAAACATAAAAATGGCCTTTTCTTGATGCAGCCAAATAGTGAACCAATGTTTAGTTTAGCTTGAATTCTACAATCTAAATCTGGTTTATAATATTTACCTTCTGCTTTTTATCCTCTTGTTAATGCTAATATTGAGTGGCACTGTATTATATTGCCTTTTAAATAATTTATTATTAATAGGTTGAATTCAACCATTACATTGATTAAACTTAATCAGCAAGAATTAATACGTGTCTTGCATCCTAATAATTTCCGTGAGTCTTATGACAAATAAATCCAGATACACCCTTGAAATCTAATTTTATGAAAGATAGGCACAATGTTTTTTAAGATATTGTGTAATGTACTGATTCCATTAAATGGTCAAATTCTATCCTACTGCACCGAATGATTTTAAGGGGAAAAATGAGGACAAATGCCAACATATGGAACTTTTGGGACAAACAACTAAGATTTTAGTTGCATCTGATGATTGGCATGGAGTGGCACTGAAATTTCAGTCTTTTTAATTGATCCCACTATTTTGTTCCTTAAACATTGGAATTTTTCTCTGGAATATCGTTCTTCATTCACCTTTTTGTCAACAATCCAGGGTTCATCTGAGTCAGAACAAGAGAATCCAACATAATTTTTCTATGTTGTCCTCCTTTTTTCAGAACTTTTTGAAAGTAATTTAAACTAACTTTTATGAAGGGGTTTCTGCCTTGTCTTGAGCATGACTGGGAGTTAGTGATGAACAAATATTTAAATTGTTCTTCGTTACTTCTTTTAGCAAATGTTAGAGTTTTCTGTTGCACTGATAAACAAAGATACTGTTTCCTGAACATTATTGGGTATATCTTATAGATTTTTGGCTGCTAATCATGAAGATAACCTGTAACCTATCATGTACCTCATTATAGAAATCTTCTATTTTAATGCCATGGCAATTGTCCATCCTTCAGTACCTGTGGCTATGCTGTACACATGAAATCAACATACAAAAATATGGACCTGTTGTTCAAACATATCCTGTATACCAAGTACAACTGGAATATCTGTGGAAATATAAAAGGATGCCTCTGCTGCTTGGAATGCAACTCAGATATACCAGGTATTGTTGCAACATATGCAAATCAGTCACATTACATTAAAAAGAAATGACTACTCCTAAAAAATGTGGTATATGAGTCATTTGTGTGACCAACAAAGATATTTTTGCCTCTTCTTTACATAAAACTTGGACTGAGGGAAATTTTTGGGAAATGAACAAGGAAGATGAAGGATTTTGTTATTTCAGACAGATGTTTCCAAGAATAATTGGTACCAAGATTTAAAAAGGTATTTTCATTAGTCCACAGATCAGATACATTGTCAGTGACAAGCAGTTCAAAGATCTGTTAGTGGGGCTAGGGAAAATCACCTGGAAAGCATTCTCAAGAATATTGTTGGGAATTTTTGGCAAACACAGAGCGCAAAACTACATTCATCTGGCTGACAAATTTCTCAGAGTATACAAGACTATGAAGTGCAATATGTCACTGAAGGTTCTTTTTCTGAGTTCAGACTTGGATTTCTTTTCCAAAAATCTAGGTACAGTCAGTGATGAATATGGTGAAAGGTTTCACCAGGACATTATGAAAAAATGGTATCAGGGCAACTGGAATGTATCAGTGCTGGACTGATTATTATTGGAGACAGTTGCAAGATGCATCAGACAATGAATATGAATGAAAATCAGCAGCAAAACACTTTTGACCCCGTTGAACTCATCCAGCACATCAGAAACATTATCTGGCTTAATACATTAATTAAAAGTTAATTTCATATATCTCAAGATTACCACATCACAGTCATTCTGACATTATATTTGTGTTCAACTTGAAGGGGTCTATCATCACCAAAAGTTTTTCAGGAAACAAAAGTTTTGAACATATTTTTGTCCAGTTTAATCACTGCAATAACGTAAACAGCAGAAACATAATTCAAATTTCATTCTGAATTGTTGGAAAATACATTATTCTGTCTTTTTGGTCAATTTGTGATCAGATAAATGTTATATGGCAGGATACAAATGGAGAAAAGCGGTGGAAGGGGATGAGATCAAATCAGTCTTAGGTTTAATATAAGCTCCTTTGGAACAGATTTTTCTATTATTCCTTCAAAAAACTTGCATTTTGGTAGTAATGAAAAGGGCAGCAGCAACTAGAGTGTTGCTGGTATTTCAATAAGTAGACTAGAAAAATGCATTCCCTAACATGGTGGGAAGTAGATGATTCTTCTGGGTGATAATCTGAGGAAGTGGGCAAATTTTCTGCAACTTCCTGTGAAAGTGAAATTCATATAAATTGTTGGGATTGGGGACTGGCAATTTCTTATTTAAATGCTATAGTACATCTGCAGCATAGTAGTAATAATTAAAAAGCACATAACAATCTATAAGCTGTATGAGAAATTATTGTAGATCTAATAGGGGCAAATATAGCTTCATTTTCTTTTAACCAATTAATTTCACTAAATTGCTTTCTCCCTCTCTAGAAGAGGGTTTGACATGAAGTATTGGGCCATCTCTAGAGGTGTTTTCTTAGCTTTGGCTATTTGTCCTAATTGCAAGATCTTTTCAGGCAAGGGTGTCATCAGATCCTGGAAAAATTTCTTGACAAAGCTTATTGCTATTCTACTGGAAAAGAGGTCAAGAGTATAGTAATAAGACCTGCCAACCTCAGGATCTTGCAACTAAGCAATAGAGATTGTGGGCAGGTGAGAACAAGCAACTTTTGCAAAGGTGGTGATTGCAAAATGTGAAAGGCTGCCTATGTGAACTCAGACTGGTGACTAATAAATAAATAGCCCTTATATACTCATGTCTGCCATTTGATGCATCAGGCCTTTCTGCCAAAGGCTCCTATGAAAACTGAGAATCCTGTCTCTTTGCCTCATCATGAAAGGGGAAGGAGGGGGGAAGATGAGGACTTTTCTACAGAAATCTTCAACCTCAGGGTAACTGTGAACTGTGCATCATTAGCCTGGGGCACAATTTTCAGTGTTGAGTAATGGCTTTTCTCACAATCCATCTTTTATATTAAAGTCTATAATAGCATTGGGTAGTACTTTTGTGGTGTAAAGTGATCTTGAAAAAGAAGCATGTGAGTTTCTAGAACTTGGTGGACCTCTCACTATGGCTGAATTAGAGTTACTTTTGGCTTGGCAAGTGAGCAAGGAAGATGGAATTGTATTTCAGCAATTCTGCAGGAAAATCACAAAATCCCTTTTACTATACATTCTCAAAAAGGTCTTCATTTTTGTTGAATTTTTATCCCTTGCTTATACCTATGGATTATAAATATGTCATTGTTTTATTTATTTTTCTTAAAAAAAGTACAGTACACAGATACCCAACCTCCACATAGGGTGGCTTACAAGGTTTGGTTTAACCATGCATTTAACCATGGTTAAACCAAACCAGCACAACCATGCTGTGGTGAAATAATCCACATTCACCACAGTTACATATGCTAAGCAACAACCAAGCCACACTATGAGATATCGAGGAAATGACTGGTTTCATGTAATAAGCTGCTTTCTTTACAGTTCACAACTAAGTTCAGCAAGAACCATCACCTCAGCCTCCCCCCCCCCCAGTACACATGCTCTTTTATAAATTATTAACAGGCAAAATAAAATTGTAGCTGTAGCTCTGCTGGAAAAGAGCAGTTCCTCAAGGATCCTGGTAAGAGGAGTAGAGAAAATTCAACCCCCCAAACAATGGTGGTGGATGGAAATGAGATAGTGCCAAGCCACATGGTAACAAGAAGGAGAAACCAAGTTCTGTGAGAAGCAACAATAGAGGAAATGCTGCAGGACTTTGTTCACCATTTTTCCTCTAGAATAACAGCAGGTCATGGCCAAGCTAGACAGCTAAGCAGAGCCAACCCTGGATAGTATGTGATGAGAAGAAACATCACATGAAGGCAATAGGAAACTATTTTTTTTATTATGTTATGACAACTTCGGGGGTATGTCTATATAAGTCAGTATGATCTGCCTTTCTGACTAGAAAGGATTGAAGCCTGTTGTTCTCCTTCTAAACTTCTTTAGCTTACGGCATTGCTCATTTCACCAGGTGACCTCAGTCAAAAAAGTCATGTCACTGTTGAATAGGAGCAAAGAAAATATTGAATTCTGTTGCACCTCACAATTTAGGAGCTAAGGGTGGGACTGTCATCCTCAATCAACACCAATTTAAACTGGATACTGAGGAAGAAAACTGGCTCAATACAGGGCTGATCACTCCCAACTCCTACATCTACCGGTATGTACTCCTGCCATGATTTTATCATTCTTCCATTTCATCTATAGACAGTCATGGATTGGCATTTGTGATCAGCTAGGAAATGTGGAGATCAGTCAGATAAAAAATAGTGAATTTATGGTATATAGAAGACTGAGATAAATGGTCATTACTTTTATGATTGATATAAACTTAATTGTTTGTTTAATGTGACATAAAGAAAATAGAAATGCATAGGATTCACCAGGGATTAGTTCCTACATTTCTTCAGGCAAGTATAATTATTGAATAATCATCATGATCAAAGGTATCAAAGTCTCCTGATAAGTAGTGCAAGGATGGGCACATTATCCCCATCCCACTCTCACCACAGGTCATCAAAAATGTGACCAAAACTGTTTCAGTCCCATACCCAGATCTGAAACCTGACTGAAAGGGGGTCCAGATAATTTGCTTCATCCAGAACCATTTGAAGTGGTTGCTTGACCACCTACTCAACAATCTTCCCTAAAAAGGAAAGAATGGATACTGGATGAACATTGTCCAGAATTGTTAGGTCCAGTGAAAGCTTCTTAAGGAGAAGGTAGATCAACACCCCCTTTAAATCTCCACTCTCAAAGAAGAATTTACCACTGTTGAAATCCAACCACATGTCACTTCCCTGGAGGCTTTTGCCAACCAGGAAGGGCATGAATCTAATAAGCAGATGGCCAACTCATAGCTTAAGGACCCTGCCTGTTTCCTGGGACCAACAGGTTCAAACTTCTCCCAGATAATTTGGCAAGACTTCTGCAGGCATTGCCACAGGACCTGTATCAGTTGGCATCCAGCTGGGAATGAATCCAAGCAATTTTGCTGATAGATGCTCTGCAAATGCCTCATCATATACCTGAGCTAGTATCCCAAAGTCCTGCTTCACTGTAGTCCATCACATTATCTCCCCTTTAGTAGGCACAATCCTTCATAATAGTTTACGTAAACATAATGTAACCTGGATTCTGATTTCTGAAACATCTACCAGTATCTACTCCTGCCATGATTTTATCATTCTTCCATTTCATCTGCAGACAGTCATGGATTGAGATTTGTGGTCAGCTAGGAAATATGGAGATTAGTCAGATAAAAAATAGTGAACTTATGGTATGTAGAAGACTGAGATAAATGATCATTATTTTTATGATTGATATAAACTTAATTGCTTGTTTAATGTGATGTAAAGAAAATAGAAATGCATAGGATTCACCAGGGATTAGTTTCTACATTTCTTCAGGCAAGTATAATTATTGGTTGACTCAACAAATGATGATTTCCAAATTACATAAATAATTGTTCCACTTTATTCTGCTTTGGTTATAACTTCACTTCAACAATAATAGTCAGTTGTGGGCACAACATTTAAGAAAGATTTAAAGAAATCTGGAACAGGTTCAGAAAAGGGCAACAAAGATTACCAAATGCCTGGAAATCAATTCATATTGGGAGAGGTTGAGCAAGCTGGGCATTTTTAGCCTTAAGAAAGGATATGGACGATGGATATGAAAGGACTGCTCAAAAATCTGAAAGGACATTAAAAAAAACCTTCACTCTGAAGTGTAAGATATGGACTAATGAATTTAAGCTATAGGGAGGCAGATTCTGATTGTTTTCAAAAGCTTCCTGAAACCAAGTGCATTCACTTGACACTCAAAGATGAGCTGTTGAGAGAATGCCTGAGGAAGCAGCATACATGGGATGAAGATCAAGCAGAGTAATTACTGTAGTAAAACAGGACTCTGCGTGGGATGTACCATTGACAGATAGCTGAGGTGATCAACATTGTAAAATTATATCAGTGACTGGAAAGGATTGGACTAAAAGATAGCATGGATACACTCACCATAGCAGCACAATGTGATAGATGCTCTGCAAAAACCTGGGTTGAGTTTGACTCTGTGACCCCAGATGAGGTGGACAGGTTGCTGGGTGGCCTTAATGCCACCACTTGCCTTCTAGACCCATGTCCCTCCTGGCTAGTTTCAGCAGCCTGGGAGGTGACCCAAGGCTGGTTCCGGGAGATTATTAACACTTCTTTGAGGGAGGGGTCCCTGCTAGATGCCCTGAAAGTGGCGGTGGTAAGGCCCCTCCTCAAGAAGCCATCCTTGGACCCAGCCTTGATGTCTAGTTATCGGCTGGTCTCCAACCTTCCCTTTTTGGCGAAGGCTGTTGAGACCGTGGTGGCACGGCAGCTTCCC
>JANHFJ010006976.1:54882-64963 GCA_032468195.1 Cerberus rynchops | reverse complement strand
AACTATGGGATCCTTGGTGCTCTCTGGTTGTTTTCTTGCAGACATTTTATTACCACAGTAGGTAACACCAATGCACTTGATGATGTTACCTAGTTTGGTAATGAAATGAAAATAACCAAGTTGAGAGAGCACCAAGGACCCACAAAGAAAAGAATATTAGCTAGACCAGTGGTGGCGAAACTTTTACTTACCGAGTGCCAAAAAGTACGTGCTTTGCGCATGCCATCTGCACTTGCTTGCGGCTCCTCGTGCATGCATGCAGCTTTTGCACTTGCAATGCACATGCGCTGCACGCACTCATGGACACATGATCAATCGCTTGTGCATGCACGAGAGAGCTCCAAAGACCAGCTGGATTTCCTGCTGTAATTGCATGCATGCACAGCGGACGCCCAAAGACCAGCTGGGTCTTTGCAATCGTGCATGTGTGCATGTGCAATTGCATGTGCATGCTCAGCTGGAGGTAAGCTGGCTGGCAGCTTGTGTGCCCAGCAAGATGGCTCTGCATGCCACTTGTGGCACCCATGCCATAGGTTCGCCATCACGGAACTAGACCAATGGTGATGTCTGTATATTTTGCTTCTGGGACCATGGTCTAAGATATAGCTGGATGATGGGCATCTAGAATGAGACATATTTTACATAAGTGTTGATAAAATGTATTTGGCCAAAGCATGATGAATTTGGCCAGAAGAGCTTCAACGGAGTCCTGTGGGGGTTGGAGATGCAGCTAGGATAAAAGATTTGTGCACTGCAAAAGGAAAGAAAGTGTTGCTGTAACGGAGCTTATTAAAGCACTCAATAAAAAAAATCAGAAAGAACATTAGTTCATAAATTTCATGCCCTTTATTCTCTGTATATTAGCATCCAGAGTATGGGAAATAAACAAAATGAGCTTGAGGTCATAGTAAAAGAAAACAAATAGGAATGTAACAGATATAACAGAGACCTAGCAAGAGGATTCCTTTAATTGGAATAAGAAACAAATAATACAATTTAAAAGGAATGCAAGCAGTAGAAAAGAAGTTGCAATGTTTATTATAAGCAACCACCACTGCTTGGGAATTGAAGTGAACAAACTTGTATTGTAGGCTTATCTGAGTTAAAAGAGAAATACAGAAAAACAATCGTACTGGTTGTTACTATTCCTTATCAAATCAAAGTGAAGAGGTGGGGATGTCTTTGAAAACTAAGGTGTAGATATCCAAAGGTGCTTTTTTTCAAGAGACAACTGGATTTTCTGGTTCTTTGGGACAACATGGTCCTCTGGGATAACCTGCATGACTGAGAATCTCCACAAATACTAAGATGCAGATCTTTCAAAGAGTTTTATGAAAATCGGGGTTATCAAACATCTGCTAGGAAACAACATCTGTGAAGCTGATCTTTCAAGAAAATCCAACTTTCTTTGTCAGATGGAGACACAAGGCAATCAATATCCTTGACTTGGTACGACCAATAGGAAAGGGCAAATAGTTGGAACATTGGAGGAAAGTGATTGTGTAATACTTTTATAAGGATCAAATCTGAAGGACCGATAGTCCTAGTCAGTGAGGATTTGCCATGAACAAGATATTCAGATTAAGTTTATTTTATGTTTTAAGTGAGTTACTTCCCTTATAGATTGTGGGAGTATTGAAGTTGAAATATAACTTGATTTTAACACAAGCCTCCATGAGATTAATAATTTAGATAAATGTGAATTGGATTTCATGACAGTTAAGTGGACACATAGCAGGCTCAAAAATTACATTCAAGGAGAGCTCATAAACTGTCTCCTAGCAAACTAGAGCAAGATAAGTAGGGTGCTTGAAGTCTTGGCCTCTACACTTATTTTTATTAATGATTTGGATAATGAAGTAGAGGAAATGATTCTTATAAACTGCAGAAGACATAACATCAAACAGGATATTAGTACTCTGGAAAGCAAAATAATCTTGATAAGTTAAAAAAAATAGACTGAAAATAATGGAATGAGGGAAAGGAGAGAAATGCAAATTTATGCATATAAGAAACAAAGTATTTGCTGGGTATCTAAAGATGTGTCCACTGTGTGATTATCATGTGAAAAGAAAAATGTAATTCTAGGTTGCATCAACAGATGTATAGTTTTCAACATAGGGAAGCAATACCTGCTATTATAATGGAAATCAAGATCAAGACCTTTCTCCATCATTCCCGAGTAGCATAGGGAACAATGGATCTAGTTGCAAGAACTAGGATTCTTACTGAAACATAGGAAAAAAAGTACTAAGAGCACTTCAGCTATAGAATCAATTACCCAGACAGCTCATAAACATCTCTTTCCTGGGTATGTTCAAGCTGAGGCTAAGCAACCTGCTAGAGATACTTTAATTTGGACTCCTGCACTATTTCATTAGGTAAATGAATACATAAGAGATTCATGAAAAAGTATAACATAAAACCTACTTTATTATTCAAAAATTATGAAATATGTATGTACGTACGTACGTATGTATGTATGTACGTATGTATGCAGATTAGATACCCTTTCATTTTAAGGTAATAAAAGCCATACTCCGAGAAACCTGAAGTATAAGTAAGTATCCTTGAGAAAACCCAGAGCAGCAGTGGTGGGATGCAACCAGTTTTGCTACCAGTTTGGTGCATCAACAGATGCGCTTTGCACGTACATGCACCATCTACGCTGCTGTGCGGCTTCTAAAATGCAAGTTTTTCCTTAACAGAGGCAGCCTGGGTAAGTAGGAAGGCTGCAGAGGCAGGCAAAACAGCTATTCCATGTGATTCAGGTGAGCAAAAAAGGGAAAAAAGAAGGGGATATAGGAACCAAACATTAATGCCGCTATTGGTTTGGTAGAACTGGTGTGACCAGGCTGAATACCACCACTACCGAGCAGAGTATATAGAGTACGGAAGAAGGAGTATAGAGTGCAGGTGTTAAATGAAGCTAAAATAGATTATAAAATAGGATTAGGTTACAATATAGTGTTAAATCAATCCTTCAAACAGAAAATGGGTCTATAGGAGAAAAGATCTAGCTTTATAAATCAAATGCTATGCAAAGTAGGAAATCATTTACTCACAGACTTTTCCGGAATTATCAACGATATTGGAGCCACCTCTTAGTCACCTTCATCATCAGTCTGTTATAGCAGAGATAACCCTTGTTTCCCACCATCCAAATCATCTGGACACACAGTCAACTTAACATGGCAGATGAACAACAACAACATACACTATTCCACCATATAGAAAACTCTAAGGGAGGGTTTTTCCATTCTTCATTTAGTTGGAATTTCCTGAGCAAGTGATGAGCAGATGTGCAAAATCTCTACTATGGCTGATAAGTCAAGGTACAAAAATGCTGCTGTGGTATATATGGCTCTTAAACAACCACCAATTTATCCTGAAATGAACTACCTGCCCAGTTAATTAACTAACTCCATGCAAAGACTGTTTTGCTTTGTTGCCAGCCTACTGTTTAATTTCTTCACTAAAATAATCATTTTTAAGTCAAGCACAGCAAGAAACCTGTCTGGGCGAACACTGGTGTTGTAAGTACCACATTGCTACCTCTATTGTAAGGTGGGTAGATTCGAAACCTAAAGGTAGGACAAGATCCAAGAAATCTATTATCTCATGTTCCTGTGGTATGCAAGATTAATCTCATTGCCACACTAGATTTAGGTTCCAAACCATCATTCACTCATCAGCAAAGCTACCACAGAAATGTGGATAGCATTTTTAAGAATGCAACTTCTACTTTGCATCACTTTGAAAAAAACTGCTGATAATATTTTAATAATTTATCTCTGCATAAAGGAGGTATATTCATTTCCTTGGTAAATAATTTTAACTTTGACAGCAAAATCACTGCTAGTCTTATTATGTAATGCTCCTTCTTGGTAATTATCATGCTTCTGTGTATATTCTTAGTACTACATAGTTCCACTGTGTATACTTTTTAATAATTACACATGTTATGTATTCATTTTATACTTGTGCTCTGTTACTGACTGACTCATGCATGTTTCTGATTTTATAACTTTGTTTCATTATAAAATTTTAACCGGGCAAAGTAGATGTATAGAGATGGAAACATGCACCAATTTGATGAAAAAGATTATCACACAGATTACAAATTTTGCATAATTTAATTTTGTGAATAATTTACTAAATTAACCATCAGTATTTTTTCATGTCTTGTAGCTTTCCATATCTTAGTTGATAAGTGCTGGAAGGTAGATAAAATTCCTTTGAACACAGAATTTCTTTTCTTCAAATACAAATATGCTCCCAAAGAATAAATTAAGAAAATAAACATTTCAGAATCCTTTGAAATTAATGTCTTAATCATTTACAGTAGCATCTTTTATTGTTCGGTTACATTGACTAGTGCCCTGTGTATTGTATTGTATAGATTTTTTTCATCTGAATTCTGAATTTGAGGATTAAAATTCAGGGACTGTTTTAATTTAATTTATTAAGCCATACTATTTCAAAATAATGCAAAAATATTACAGGGCACCATCAATCTCTTTTCAACCAAATCATTTTTAATGCTGTATTGGAGAAATGTATACTGAGCTTGCCTAAAACCTGATTTTTTTAGGTGGATTGGGATAAAGTTTAATTTATCAGAAGTGACATTAATCTCAAATATTTTCTTCAGATGGATATGTTATTCAGGTGATAATCAGTGGGAAAATAGACCATAGAGGATTTCATTAGCTAAACTGAATATCTATTGAGGATGGTGGTTTTAATTTACCAGATTTTCAAAAAATAATCCAATAATCTTTAATATAATCTTTTGACAAATCAGTTTTAAATCTTTTTTAAAAAGTTTTAATTTTAAATCTGCTGAAACAAATCTAACATTTTTAAAAGCTTGCATCCACCAATGTTCCATTATTGATGTACCCGTTCTTTAATTCATGAACCATAAATGTCTACAATTCGGATTATATGATATTTTAAATTATAGAATCATACTTTTTAAAAATCCCTAAGACAAATTTAGAAATCTGACATTTGTAAACTATATTGCATATTATTTCTGATTGTTTTAATTTTTTTTGTTGAGTAGCTGTATTTTTGTAGCTCTTCATATTTTTCTGTTCCTGGGAGGATTTGAATTTTATATTATTTTCTATTTCTTTCTTTCTTTCTGTAGATTTGTTAAGATAAAGTTAAAAAGCCACTTGCAAAACAAATGAACTTGCTTTTCACATAGTTAGTTAGTGATGAGCATTCATGATAGAATATACACTACTAACATGGGCCTTCTAAGACTTTCCATTGCCTGCAACAATACAGCAAACTCAATCTCGTAAAACACTGCAAGACATAGTTATATTGGCCAGCTTGAGGACAAAGTGGAACTTTTCCTTATTTAAGGTGCCTACCATTGCACTGATGTAAAATAATTGGGCCAAAATACAACATTGTTTAACTGTCTTATTAGATGGAGAAGAATCTAAGAGATGAGCTGTTAAGCTATATCTTAGTCTCTCAACATATATCTGACTCTCTCAAGTATTCTTGTGGATTACATGTAACAATCTGTTGATTGCAGGTATTTTAACATTGTTCTATAAAAATTCTCTAGAAGTGGAATTAAAGGCTTGCTTAAGATCTACAAGTAGGAGAAAATGAGTTGGTTGGATATAATTCTTGATCAGTTGAGAAAATATCAGTCCCTGTTATAACACAGAATAGTCTATTCAGAATTCTGCATGCTTGTATTTAGGATGTTGTCTTGTTCCAACCAGTGCAAAAATTTCCATTAGACTTATCTACCACTAACCTTACTAATTAGCCTAAAAAGACACAGTGGGCAATAATTGGCATCCTCACTCCACCCCCATTCTTCTAGATAGGAATAAGTAGAATCCTATTTTCCAAAATTAACTTATTTAGAGATTCGATTGCAACAAAAGACTTCCTAGAGTAGCTTCAATAGAATAACTTGGGTCATTTCTAGAATTTTATAACTTTCTCTCAAGTCAAATCATATTATTTGTGTGCATTCTTCTAATTGTACAAATCATTTACCAACAGAATATGCCCAATTGTATTCATGCATATCCCTCTCCCTTTCCATTTGAATTGGTCTCATGATAAGGCTCAGTTCAAAGTTTATTGGATGATTTCAGCCTGAACTCTTGATATGTTTGTCATACTAGACAGGCTGACTCCTGTGCTAACTCTTTACATTTATGCAAATAAAGCTAATTTCATAATTCTGAATTAATTACTGTAATCTATATAGTACAATCAACTGTGAAATTGGATAGCTTTAATATTATGTTGTATCTGAAGATTCCTCAACTATTTGAGAATAATTTCATATTCAAAATATGAAACAATATTCTACAATTTGTAAAAGTTTGGATGGTTTTATTAATATATTTTTGTTAAAAATTGAAAAAATAATTTGATAATGGATTTGCTGATAAAAATCGTTGGATGTATAAAAAAGGAAATTATGATTTGATCTTAAGGAGGAAGGCAAAATTTCTTGTTTGTATTTACCTGCTGTAAGGAAGATCAGGAATCACTTGTCTTTTCTTACTACTTATCTATATATCTTTTTAGCTTCTCACTTCACTTTTTTCCTTTCCTTCCCCTTTTCTTTAACTTCCTTCCTATCATTTTACTTTAGCTTATCTTTTATTCTTATGAAAATTCTTAATAAAACTATTATTTAAAAAGGAAACACATTGAAATGAAGGAATGGGGGAAAGAAGAGTAGACAAAGAACAGGTAAAGTACATGCAAACTCTGAAATAAATTGGACTGTTTCTCAGGAAAATTTTAAAATGGCTGCGATTGCTAGTCATTTGGAGGTGAAATCCTAAATAAATTGTTAGAAAATCAAACGCTCAGAAATACCAAGAGAAATTAGGACTCACTCTATTGTCTAAGTCTTGCATTTCCCTGCACAATCTCAACTATTTCAGTACATACATTTAATAAACAAATGCCCCTTTCCCATCATAGAACACACTCCAGAAAGAATTTGAGGTGTACCTAAGGTAACAGAATAACGGAGTTGGAATGGACCTTGGAGGTCTTCCTTGCTTAGGCAGGAAATCCTATACCATTTCAGACAAATGGTTGTCCAATCTCTTCTTAAAAACTTTCAATGTTGGAGCATTCACAACTTCTGGAGGCAAGTTATTCCAGTGATTAATTGTTCTGTCAGGAAATTTCTCCTTAATTGTAGGTTGCAGCTCTCTTTGATTAGTTTCCACCCATTGTTATTTCTCCTGCTTTCAGGTTCTTTGGAGAATAGATTGATTCCCTCTTCTTTGTGGCAACTCCTTAGTGATTGGAACACTGCTATCACATCACCCTAGTTCATGTTTTCATCAAACTAGACATACCCAGTTCCAGTAATCGTTCTTTGTATGTTTTAGCCTCCAGTCCCCTAATCATCTTTGTTGCTCTTCTCTGCACTCTTTCCAGAGCCTCAGCATCTTTTTCACATTGGGCGACCAAAGCTGATTGGGGTATTCCCGCTGTGGTCTTATCAAGGCATTAAAAAGTGGTATTAACACTTCATGGGATCTTCAGGTGACATTGCTCAGTCCCATTTTCTGATTATAACAGCAGTTTCATTAGTAAGTGGGTTGTGCTAGATTTCATCAGTGAAGGTTTTCATCTCTGCTTATGAGTTTGAACTCTGTTATATCTAATTATCGCTACTTGACTCTGTTTCTGGAGTGGTACAACAGGGAGCTGGGAGATTATAATTATCCAAGCAAATCGAGAGGGCAGAAAGAGCATAAAGAACTCTTGTTATCTGAAGTAGAGCCTAATTTTTGCTTTTAAATAAATTTAGTTGAAGGAAATGAGAGGAATGAACAATGGAATACCATTATATAGTAAAGATATCGAACTCAAGCAAAGAAAGATGACTTTAAAAAAAATCACTTAATTTAAAAAATGAAAAAAGAAACAATGGCATATCAGATGAATGAATGAAATAACTTATTTTGCATACACTGTATATGCTACATTATAAAGCTCTACTGACTTTTTTGCATATCAATATTTTCAGGTTAGCTTTCATCTGACTGCTCCAATACTTTCCAGATTCTAAGTACTTTATTAGCATTGCTCTATAGGTTTTTTTTTATTAGCTGGAAGAAACATTTTGAGCAATAATGTGGTCCATTATTGTCACCAAAGATTTTAATAATTGGATCTCAGAAAATGAAGAAGAAAGCCATATGGTGCATGTATACTTTATTGTGAAATTTCAATCCTGACACATTTCAAAAAGTTGTTATATTGTATTGTTATAATGGCATTGACATACAAAGAGCAAAACCATGATCCAGAAAGCTGAGAATGGAATATTATGATCTGAATATAATTTAATAGTTGATAATACAGTTTCGTACAAAATACAGGATCATTTCATCAACTATTAAAACTAAAGAATATGAACAGGAATTCAGATGGTAATACTTTCACTAGGCATAGCATTGGAAGGACATAATCATATGCAGAAATAGATTCCAGCTGAGCCCAAAGCTGAAATATAATGCAATCCATATTTATTTAGCAATAAATTCCACTTACTCTTAAGGCTTACGTGCCTCATTGTATTTATTTCAGTAAAAAAGAGAATCTACAACTTCCATGTCAGTAATGTCCCAATGAGATGTGGCAGTAATTGCAACAACGTTCTAAATAATAAGTAGAATGTTTGTTAAAGAAAATAAGAGTTAAGCATCATTAGAATCTCTTTGAAGGAGAAAATGCTACTACTCTGTAAAAATTTGATCAACTGTGGTTTTTAGAGTAGTCAGTAGTTTATTACATTCTGATTAATAACAAAATGTACATCACTTATTAATCAGTTTATATGTCTTGCAGACAATAGTCAGTCATTTGTTAACTTGCCATTGCTGATAACTTTGTCTTTTCTTTGCAAATTACAATGGATTTGTTTCTTATTTTGTACAGTTTGAGGAAATGAGTAATTCATCAAATCTACTACCATTATGGTGTTTGATCTTTATACAGTGCTACCTAGCTTTAAAATATGATTGGCTGGGGACCAAAAGCCACCAGATAATGATAATGATAACAATGATACCAGCTTTTGCAGGTGCTCCAAACAGGAAACATAAGCAGATGAGCTAATTCTACTTCATGGTAAGACAACATTAGCAGAACTTGAAAGTCTGAAGGTACTCATTCCCTGCTGTCTCTTTTATAGCCTGAGAAGTTTGGCAGGTTCTTTTCTAAATTTCTTTTCCTGTTGTTATGCAGCCATATACTCCTCTCTACCCCTCCTCCCTCTCTTGTCTGATTGTTCCCTAGGCAGCATCCTTCACTCTGTCTCCAAAGTCATTTCCCACACGGCAAGTAAAATAACTGCAGTTTTCTGCAATGTCTCCCACTTGAGTAATCCCTCTCAGTGCTTATTCTGCTATAGTTCAAACATCTGCAAGTTTGATTTCTCAACAATTTCAGCTATAGAATGTTCCACTGTTTTCATAAATATTAATAATAACTTAATAATGTTATTAAATAATTAGTGGATTAAGAATTAAATTAATTCAATTTAAGAATTAAATTAAATAAATAAATTAAAATTGGCTCCTTGTATTATCAGTTTCTATTTTAATACACATTTCCCACTGTTCTCTTTGATTTGTAAAGAACCATGCAACAAAGCAACAAAGTCTTGAGAGCCTGATAATTATTTGGGCACCCATTTTCTCATGTCAGAGTGTTGGGCCATTCATGCAAATATTTAGATCACCAAAGAATAAAGACATGAACCAGCCTCAGTTCTGTAGATTTGCTTTTGTGGAATCCTTGGTGGTCTATTGACTTTGGTTGTTTGCTTGTAGATATTTTGTTGGCACTAAAGATGTGATGTAGTCCAGTAATGAAACAGCAACCAAGCGCTCAGACCACCAAGGGCTCCACAAGCAACCCTGAACTACATATATTTCATTGCATTAGATCTGCTCTTATTCACAACCTACACGGGAAAAGACCCGAATAGACCCAGACCTGCATATATATATATATATATATTAGCTATCGTCAGCTGGGCATACCCCTTATG
>JANHFJ010006976.1:33111-45542 GCA_032468195.1 Cerberus rynchops | reverse complement strand
TTCCTCAGCTTTGCTGGCTGAGGAATTCTGGGAGTTGAAGTCCACAAGTCTTCAAGTTGCCAAGATTGGAGACCCCTACTCTAGAGATTCTAAATCACATTAGCAATGACCCTTTTGAACTTTTATGTGGCAGAATCAAATTCACCAAAGATAATTTACAATAACTAAGGCAAACAGAGAGTAAAAATCCACCCAACAAGATACAGACTCCAAACTAAAACTTTACTGGAGTTGGTCAAAATCCTTAATAGCTTACTAGATGAAAGTTTTTCACCTACATAAACACCCATTTCACAGTAAGACAAACTGGAAAAAAAAATCAGAAGACTTAGTCCCTTTCTCAAAGGACACACCAAGTACTTTTAAACTATAGTTCTTTTTCCTTCATCTTAATTCTCCTCCTTTCACAACCTTCCCAAGAAAGTAAAAACGATCTGCAGAAGACACCATTTCCACAAGAAATTGTCAAAGCACTGAAAACAGTGGCTGCTTCCAATAGGCAGGGAAGTAGTCCCAAGTACTGAGGCGGTTTGGCAGGGTGAGATGGAGAGAGATGCTGCAGGACTCTGTGGTTGGTCATAAGGGCGAATAATCATGGGGGGTGCTGCAGCCACCTTAGCTTTGAATGGATATCATACCAATACTACTAGCAATAGCAGTTAGACTTATATACCTCTTCATAGTGCTTTACAGCACTCTCTGAGTAGTTTATAATGTCAGCATATTTCCTCCAACAATCTGCGTCCTCATTGTACCGATCTTGGAAGGATGGAAGGCTGAGTCAACTTTGAGCCGTTCAGAATCGAACTCCTAGAGTAAGCAGTGAATTAACCCTGCAGTACTGCATTCTAATCACTGCACCATCAAGGTTCGTATGTGGCTTTTGGGGGTGGGTGGGTGGATCTGTCATAATTTCAAACTGTTAAGGGACCTGTTCATATCTCAAGGACTATCTGTATCTTTCTGTGTGAAATTCAAGGTGCTAGTTATTTGAGAGACCCTTTGTCTCTAGCAGAGTCTTCCTCTCAACTAATTATTATTAATTTTATTATCTATTCATTTTATGTATTGCTCAAATTCCAAAGACTCTGGACCATTCAGGCAGAATGAGCAGAGTTCTAGGTCTGTTCTATCAAGCAAGATCCGGAAGCACACCTAGTCCATTATGGTACCTGTCCTCTGGATTACGGAGGGCATGTATGGAAATGCATGTAGCTCTCCTTCTGCAAGATGTCTGTAAGTTTTTAAAAACATGGTTGTATTCCCTGGCATGGGGCTAGGTTGTTGAGCCTTTAGTGCAGGGCCCCCCAACCTCTGCACCATGGCCCACTAGTAGGCCATGAGATGTTGGCAACCAGGCCACAGAAACGGCAAGTGAATGCATGCATGTGCACATCACCACTTCCACAAGCAGCAAGCGAGCACATGCACCTGCGCTCAATTTGCATGAGTGGTAGATGTGCATGCACTCTGCTTGTGCAAATGGAGTGGCATGCACACGCTTACCAGGCACTTGCACAGAACAATTTCCTCTCCCCCTCCCCCCAGCCAGCGACCTCTGCTTTAGTGGATTATTTGTTATGTAATGCGTATAGCTTTCTATATGCAAGTAAATAAATCATGTTACAGGTGGAACCTCACCCAATTGTGGTTTAATTTATTAAGCATAGTTAAATAATCCTCTAGTCCCCAGTTTTTAGAAAAGCATTTGTACTTGCATTTTATTCACATTTATATCAGACACATTTTCAGTGATACTGGTGCCTCCAAACAGAAGTGGTCCCACTCAAGCTTGCTGTTTTATATCTGATGAAAAGCACCTTTTCAAACAGCAAAAGCATTCTGGGGGTAGGCTTCTGGAAATTGTCCAGCTCCCCAGAAGTACTAGTGTTATAATAATAACCAGTAGAAACACATTTTTCATCTTGTCAAAGATGGCTACCCAAAGTTTACAAATCACTATTTTTGGTGATTGCCAAAATCCTTCTCCCAGACCTCTTTGATTCTAGGTTTCTTCTCTGCCTAGATTTTAAAACCGTGATTTTAAAAACTTACAGACATCTTGCAGAAGGAGAGCTACATGCATCTCCATCGTATAGGTATGATAAAGACGAATACAGTTTCTTTCTTTTTTAGTATGATTCCATTTTAATGCAAAGAGAAACAGATAAAAATTAAACCATGGCTGTTCCAATGAAGTTTTAGAAGCCAACCATCCCGACTCAGATACTAACCACAATAAAATCCATACTTTTTCAGCCTCTGCTCGTGGCCAAGGATGGTGATGTTACTCTTTGATTTTGTGTTGATTTGTTTTAAATATGACTTCTATTATAACCCCATGTCTGATACTGAATTCAAAGAAATGGTATCTCAGCAGGATATTTTTCAATAAACCTGCCATCAAGTCTTAGGCTGAAAGGGCTCTATTTGACCATTTTTCTCCAGCTGGCATATTCAATAAGAAAAATACTAATACTAAGAACAGAATGGAACTGTACTGTTTGCACTACAGAACTACCTACAAGTATATGAATATGTACCATTTGAAGATAGCTTGTGTATATGTGGTTGTACAACAGCTGTTGCAGACATCACATCTATCCAGTTGACTACAAATGTTATTCTGCGGAAAAGGCCACTTTTGACTTAGAAAACTAAGAAATATTGGTATGCTTGGGATAAATTGCCTTACTTCTTGCAAGGAACAAATCTGCATATTACTAGAAAGACTGCAATGTTCACAGCAAAGACTACTCTAAAGATGATATACTACCTAGGACAGATTGCGATAGATTGCAGAGGTGACGATTTAGAATGAAGATGTCCTATGGTTTTTATCTGTCTTGTTTCTATAGCTTTTTGGTATGGTCAAATAGAGTAGAATGCATCCCATCCCATTCCACTCCGCTCCACTCTCTAAAAGGAAAGGACATCCTTCCAAATTCCCTTGGCAAAATGGTCACTACAATCAGCTCTGCAAATGTTGCATATAGTGTTTTCCTCTCATTCATTTGCTGATTGCTTGATGCTTCCTTCAGGGTCCAATCTCTAGTCCACTTTTCCTCCTCTCAGATCCTCAAGTCTTGAGCTTTCTCCCAGTCAATCCACTGGGCAATTTCCTTACTAATGAAAGCACCAGGTTTTCTTTCTCCATGCTGGCTACCCAGCTGACTGATCCTCAGATAACTCTTCCTTTTCTTCTTTTTCCTTATCCATTTGGCTGGCCTGGTGGTTAAGAAAACCAGGAGACTATGAGTTCTAGTTCTGCCTTAGGGATGAAATTCAGCTAGGTGACTTTGGGCCAGTACCACTCTCTCGGCTCAACCCATCTCACAGGGTTGTTGCTGCTGGGGATATAGGAGGAGAAAAGAGTATTAGGTACAGTCGCTGCCTTTTGTTACCTATAAAGTAATAAAGGTGGGATAAAAATCTAATAAATATATATATAAATACATAACTTGTTTCCTTTCTTCTGCTAAGTGTATATCTAAATCTGTATCTTGCAGCCACAACTCCTCGGAGATTTATATCTTCCCAAATTCTTCTAAAGTTCATTTTCTTGTCCTCACTATTTTTGGGACAGATTCCTTTCCTATTTTAAAGTTTAACTTACTCTTTTTCCTCCTTAAATCTACTCTGCTTATTTTTATAGTTCCTATTTCCCCATGTATTTGACTTTTCCTAGGTACAAGCCAGTGCAATCACAATTAGAGTATTTGAATTTGCACTTTATTATGCCATTGAATACGAGCTACTCATAATCCAAGATTAATTGGTGGCATACAAGTCCCTGTAGATATTAATATATAATATATCTACAACATACATCATATTAGCCTTCATACTTTTTTACTCAGTAATAATTTATATCTAGTACATTTTACTCCGTTAAATACTTAAATCAAAACTGACAGAATTGATTCCAAGACTGACAAAAGAGGAAAATCAACTTAACAGAAATAGCAAAAACATCAGATATGATGGATGAATCATGGTTTTTTTTGTATTTGATGTTTTCATTGATAATTGGCTTTAATGCAACATTTTTCTCCACCTTAAAAATAAGTTATGCAATAAAACTGAGCTAAAAGGTGGAAAAGACATTCTTAAATGTTGGCTTTAATAGTTCACTGCATTAAAAATGGTAAATATAGTGTATACTTCTCAAAAATACTATATAAAATCTTTTAATAGTTAAAACCTGCTCTGTATGACTTCCTTACAAAACAATTTTTTTAAAAAAATTCAATAGAAATGCAGAATAATTTTGGAAATCAGTCCCAAAATTAGGGGCAAATTATTTTCTGTGTTCAAGATGTTATACACAATGTTACTGCAAACAGCTAAGGCTGATAACTTACTTTTCCTCTGTTTTTTAAAAAGCATTCTATCTGAAAGTTCCAATTGACCAAAACCAGTAGAATTGATAAATATGAGCTGGAGTAGAACTGGTGGGGTAGAATTGATGAATGCAAGCTGGAGTAGTATTGATGGACTAGAACTGATGAATATGAACTGGAAGATGTAGGTTTAATTAAAATTGAAAGGGCAGAAGTTATGGCAGGAACTCTAAATTTATTTGAGATATGTGTGCAAAAACAAATCCATGGGTTGCTAAAAGATGAAAGTGACCTTCTAGAGAGGAGTAATAATGAAAAATTAGGTATGTACAGTATATGGAGAAAATATGTGCAATATGTAAAACAAATATAATTTAGAGGCAAAATATTCTACTGTATGACATGAATGGAAGGTGGGACTGGGTTGAGAGATTAGGAAAAAAGTTATTGAGCCATATGGAGAAGAATGAAGGAGAATGACAGCCTCTTCATTTTGAATATAGTGTATAGTGTATGTGTATATCTATTTTGAAAAAGCTTTATTTGTTCAAAATTCAAAATTAAAGCTTAGGTCTGTTCATATATACATATAGAAAAGGAAGGAATGTACATCTACATAGATGGTTTTACATAGATTATTTATGATGGAGGGCTGAGGGAACTACCAGTAATTAAAGATACAAAATGATCAGAAGTTCTGAACGTAGGACTCTCCGTTTTTGGTTGTATCAAGACTGGATATTGGGAACATGGCAGAAGAAGGAAGAAGCAGAAAAGGAAACTAGAAAAAAAGCTAAAGGACTGCAGAAAGAAAAGGTACAAATCCTGTACGACAAAGTATTAAACAACAAATCAATTTCCCAATACTATGAATGGAAAATAGATGTAACAGAAGAAGATACGGAAGTTGCTTGAATCAAGGTCAAAGTAATTATATTACAGAATACGTCAAGTATTTGTGGAATTATGCCAATGTAAAGAAGTATGAAAAAGGATCCTTGATGAACTGTGTGTGTGTGTGTGTGTGTGTGTGCGTGTGTGTGTGTGTGTGTGTGTGTGTGAGAGAGAGAGAGAGAGAGAGAGAAGCAAATTATAGCAAGGAATTGGCAGAAAAATTACAAAGCTATTTTGATGGAAATTTTAAAACAAGTGAACAGAGCTAAACAAAGAACCTACTGCCAAGTGTATGGATTAAAAATAAATCCATTCGCTTGTATGGACACTTTTTGTTTAGGTCTGTTCCACTGTTTTCATCTTTTAAAATTTTCATCAAAATGGAACAAAATATTTTTAAATGAAATTGAAGCAAGAGATTGCTAGAAAGAGTCATCTATATAGGAATGATGTTGGTATATCCAACAGTGAAACTGAAATGAATTATGAAATTTGCAGGTGTTGATGGTACAACTGGATTATTACTAAAATATACATAAAGCTGCTCTTTTAATTGCATGTGTATGTTTGGGGAATACATTTTGCCTAGTAATTTAAAGAATGTCAATATTTTTCCCTGGACAACAGTAGGAATAGCGAGAAGGAATGTAAGAATTAGAGGGATATTACTTTAAGTGTGCCTGGGAAGTTGACTGGCAGGATTCTAATTAACTAAGATTATGTATTGTAATTGAAAGAGGTGAAAACAAGATAAAACTTGGGAATTAAAATGTAGCTATATATGCCAACCAGAAGCAGATTTTTGTTCTTCCAGAAATCATTAAGCTATGTTTAAATGCGACAAAGAAAGCTTATTGTAAATCTGATTTTTTGTTAAAAAAAAAAGTAGATGTTCAAATTAGTAAGCCTGAATCATGGAAGGTTTAGTATGAAACCGGAATTGAAGATTGATCTCTGTAGGTGATAATAGCGGTATATCACACTAATAATGCATGCATGAGAATAAACAGAATGCTTAGCAAATTTCTCAGCATCAAGCAGGAAGAAAAGCAAGAATGTTGTTTGTGCTGTCCCTTTAGTTGTTTAATGTATTTATGGATAATGTGTACACAATTCCTCCAATAACATTAGAGGTGCATTGATTGGGGACATGAATAAAAGTGTATTTTTGTATGCAAATTAGGACTTCCGCTGGCTGAGCAGTCAAATGATTGGCAGGGAATGTTACATTGTATGAGGCAGTGATAAGTAAAGACCTGAAAATAAATGTATCAAGATAATTGTGTTTGTCAGGCAGCATGGAGCGAATGATTACAAGTCACACATAAAATGCACAAATCCAGAGCAAGTATATGAATTTGTATACAGATAATCCTTGACTTATAACCACAATTAGGACAGGAATTTTAGTCATTAAAGTGAATCATCATGTCACTGGACAGTTTTACAACCATTTTGGTCATTAAGTGAATCGCATGGTCATTAAGCAAATATAGCTTCCCCAAATGGACTTTGCTTGTTGGAACCCGGCTGGGAAGGTCACAAATCACAATTATGTGACTGTGTGAAGTTGCAACGATCGCAAATGCCAGCCAGTTGCCAAGTGCCAGAATTGTTATCATATGATCACAGAGGACATGTTATAAGTCACTTTTTTTGAGGCTACTAAACAAATGGTTATAAATTGAGGACTACCTGTATTTTACTAATGTTCACTAGACATGGGGAAAGGGGTGGAGAAATATGACAATAATGGTGGATAGTATGTAAGCAACATATTGTGAAGAATTTGGTGTTTTTAAAAGTGATTGAAGTGATTAAATTAAAGTGATTATACATTTAACAATGCTTCTGCCCTTGAAGGAAATAAGAGCATGGCTGGCTCAGGAATTCTGTGAGTTGAAGTTCACAAGTCATAAAATTGCCATAGTTGTTGGCTCCAGAATTCTGGGAGTTGAAATCCACAGTTATCCATCCCTGGTCAAGAATGTATGAGTGAGGAATGGAGATAGACTGCATTCAAAATGAGCGAGCAGAACAAAACAAATACATTTTGGTGGCTTGGTCATCTAGACCATGAATGAGACAGGTTTATAAAATACGTCTTTTTTATTTATTAAATTTATATGCTGCCCATCTCATAGTCAAGCAAGCAGATGAAAGAAGAGTGAATCATCAGAGAGGGAGGGAAAGATTGGATGCAGTTGGTGAGATCCTGAAAAAAGGAGAGACGAGACTATAAAGAACAAAAGGTAATGTATGGATTATTTGGTAGGAGATGCAGTTAGAATGGTTGGTGTAAACTAGTATTAGTTGTGTTTAGTTCACATTCTCTTATCTTGTTTCTCTAATATTCCTGGCTTGCTATTCCTTAACTTTTTTCTGCCTATTCCACATAGCAGTCCTTTCTATTACTGGAGTCTGATTAGTCACACACTGATTTAGAAGTACACAAGCATCTTTTGCCACATTCAAGCATCAATGCTCTTCATAGTATGCTGAAAGACTACCTCAGCTTGTGCTTCAAGGTTAGATAGTTTTATTTCATAAAATCCCACTTTTAAAACCAAAAAGAAAGTATGAAGCAATGACAGTTTACTGTTTATTAAAATTAGCCCCGTTAAGCTCTAACTTCTTTGATGAGATGACATTCAAGATTTTAATCTCCATTTCTATCTGATTCCAAGATGCTTTGATCTTGACAGAATTGCTTACTTCTTGGCTTTCTTCCATAGCAACATAAGACTGATGCAGCCCATATTCAAGATGGAGACATGGGAAGCTGGACTGAGATCCTGCCAATCTTTTTACCTGGTGACAGTGCCTTTTGAAGTTAATCATTTGGGTCTCATACCTTATGACTAGCAGCATATGATTAGTGGTGCATGGTAGACTCTTTGCTCGACATTCCCCCAAGCTTTGTTTCTGGAATACAGATTATTCTGCTCTATGATCAATGCAAACCAAAGAGAAGTTTTGTTTCACCTTGCAGGGAAAAAAATCTATTACAGAGTTGTTCATGTACTTTCAACATTGTTGGTCTGACATTTTGGTTGCCA
The DNA here is from genome assembly GCA_032468195.1 of Cerberus rynchops. Taxonomy (NCBI): domain Eukaryota; kingdom Metazoa; phylum Chordata; class Lepidosauria; order Squamata; family Homalopsidae; genus Cerberus; species Cerberus rynchops. The sequence continues at coordinate 37,246 of JANHFJ010006976.1, read as the reverse complement.
TTATCCCTCTTTAATAGATGTGAAGTAGCAGAATCAAGTCTCTTAAAGACATTGGAGGATTGTGATTACAATGGGACTGGAGAATAAACACCTCTGCATCAGTAAAATGGACTTTACCTCATTATCAACTCAATCTGAGTGTACCCATTATTGATAATGATAGGTATATTCATTATCAATACCGAATATTTATTCATACTAAATTCTGCAGCATTATTCACCACTTGCTGTTCCTGTCCTGTAATGAGTCAATCAACGTATTGTACTATATAATTTTCTAAATAAAAGCCCAGTTTTCCCAATACTCAGTACATTGCTCTCTTGTGAAGTAAATGTAATAGTAAGTTGGCATGCTAGAAGCACAATACAGAACAAAGAAAATATTTCCATGCAGTCACAACAAGGTGCTAAGCTATTCTGTTTCAATAAGAGTTGCTTTGTGCAGTCCTGAACACTTTTCAGCATTTTCTACAACTGAAAATCTTTGCCAAATCAAGAGCCATATTTCTACTGACAGCTTTGCATTTGGCATGAAATATTTTTCTCTTGAAAGCTTCTGGCGTGCTGCCTTTGAACATCTCGCCAAGTGTTGTTAGCTTGCTTTAATAAAGGCTTCTGTACTGATTGGTGATATCTTCAAGCCGTCCTAAATCCACAAAAAAATCATAAAGTCCTTGATTAAGGGAAACCATAAAGCACTGGAACAGTTAAGGATCATGGCCTGCCTAGATTACTAGGCAGACTAGGCAGATTACAGATAATCCTCATTTAGTGACTGCCATAGACAGCAACTTTTCACAGTTATGTTAATGAAAAAGTAGATTTGCAACCATATTTACAATTTTCACAGACTCTCTGTCATGTGTTCACCATTACAGTCCAATTAGCTGTCCTATGACCCATTTTTTTCCAGCAGAATTGAAAGATTGCCTAAACAAGCTATCTCTTCCTGAGCTACCTTTCTCCACAGCACAGTAAATCCCTAAAAAGTGCTCACTGCAAGTTTACAAACTCAGTTCTGCGACCTTAAGTAGTTGAATAGAACTCTCTGGTTCACTGATGCTGCCTGAAATTGATAAGACTCTAATCAGTTTTAAACTAAAGGCTTTTTGCATATTTTGTTTGCAACTCCTGATTCATACCTGTGAGTGTGGTAGGCAGACAGTTGGCACTAGCACATTCTTTTTAAACTGAATATGTGTGCATATACATGTAACACCTTCCTTTCCAATAAATGTAAATAAACATTAATTTTCTTATTGCAAATTACCCCAGCATGAGGTGAGCATTCCAAAAGGTGGGGGAATGGAAAGCAAGGGCTATAAATTTAATCCTTTTACCAGCCTTCCTTGTGAGTTGATTCTAGAAATTTCCCCACTTTTGGCTTTACCTGGATGTTTGGGGTCATATTCTTCTGATGCTGTAGAGAGGCTGAAGTAAAATTGTAAGCACAGTAACTGTCACGTGATTAATTTAAGACCACTTCACTTAACAACCAAGTTGCAGGTCCCAACTACAGTCACTAAACAAGAATTATTATAATGATCACAATGCCATGTTTTGTTTTTAAAAGGAGAGGCAGGGACATTGTCAGAACAGAAATATTTATGAAATATTATGAAGTAGGAATTTTCCTCCTGGATCTGTAACACAAGACTGGGAGACCTAAGGCATTATCGATAACTTTAAATCAAAATTAAGAATGGCTGCTAAACTGTTGACTGCATCCAGATAATCATTTTACATTCTTCTATTTGCATAATGGGAACTAATGCTGAATAACAAATATATGATGATGAATAAAGATTATGGATTTGCACAGATAAGGGGAGGAAATCCTTGATGCACTCCTCATGGGACAGGATCCCAAATGTTGTCTTTGCTAATATCTTTTCTGGCACTGAAAGGTGTTCAGATTATGTTCTCTATAGTCACATTTATTGTCACATTTGCTAGATTAAATTTTCACACTAAATTATACTATGGTTATTCAGTTTTGGTTTCACTCTGGAAATCTAATCATTGTGCTTTCTAAACTTAGTGTTTAGGTTCAACACTAATTCGTAGGGAGGCAACTGTTCAGTACTCATTTAACAAATAATGGCTAAAACATACCGTAACTTAATGTAAAGTGTCATTTAAGCCAGCGGCCCCCAATTTTGCAGCTTGGCAGCCTGGTTGGGGTGAGAGTGGGGAATGGGCCACCCAAGTGAATGAGTTAGTATGTATGTAGGTAATAATTTACTTATACATTTTTATTGGCTAATGGACATGTATTCATTCCAAACATATTTAAACTCGGATGAAAAACTGCTTATTTTAAAGAGTTAAAGCAGTCTGCTTTAAAGAGTTTCAAACTTTGTTCACACCCCTATATGCTTCAAAGCATCTTTATGGAACCAAAACTGAAGTATAGTATTGCACAGCTCCATAACAAGACAAGATTATTTGGTTTATCCCTACTAATAAAATGCATAAGCGTAAGATCAAAGATGAAAAACAATTGTAATTAAGTCATTGTTCTTCAGATATATCAAATGGGTTATTGTGGTGGGGAAAACAGGAGGAGGAAAGAGAATTTGTATAAAATAATAAAAGTGGAATATAAAAAATAAAAGGTCCTTACATTCTAAGAGATTAAAGACTTGTTTTAATATCAATGCAACCAAGACATTATTAGTGGCAGAAAATCACGAATTCAAACATTGATTTAGCCATGGTTTATTTAAACATGGGACTGCCTTCAAATATCATCTTGAAACTTCATCTGGCCCAGAATACAACAGCACATGCATTTAGTGGCTAATTGTGTTATTGCCATACTATAGCTCTGCATTATTAGCTGCCTTATTTAATATTCTGGTCACAACCTGTAAAGCCTTATAGCTTCATATGGTTCAGAACCTGGCATTGTAGGGAATTGTTTTCTCCATTAATTTCTATCTTCTCTACTCAAACACTAGAGTGCCTGCTAAAACACTCCTTACCCAGAAGATACAGCATGACGAAGCCTGATGGTGAGTAAGCTCCATTGCAGCTGTCTTCTGGAACAGCTTCTCCTTGAAGTGTAGATGGTCTCCATTTTCCAGACCTTCTGAAGGAGGTGTTCTGAAAGGCTTTGGGGACTAAATTATAGACAGTGGTGTAATTTTCTATAATAAAACTATTATAAAACAATTACCATTTTAATTAATTTATTCTAATGTTACATTCCACTTTTATTATGTACCTTCTGTAGGCTGCCTAGAATCTACTTAGTTTCTGGTGATCAGATCCACTTCATAACTAAACCAAATAAAATTGTATGAACCACAGCTACTGAAACATGGTGGCACAGTGGTTAGAATGCAGTATTGCAGGCTAACTCTGCTGACTGCCAGCAGTTCGATCCTGACCGGGCTCGAGGTTGACTCAGCCTTCCATCCTTCCAAGGTCGGTAAAATGAGGACCCAGATTGTTGGGGGCAATAAGGCTGACTCTGTAAACTGCTTAGAGAGAGCCGTAAAGCGGTATATAAGTCTGAATACGGACTGAATACTGAATGTATTTTTACAACAGCTATGATAATCATCTGTCACTGTTGTTGTATGCACACCGGGAGCTTATGCATCGGAGACAAATGCCTTGTGTGTCTAATCACACTTGGCCAATAAAGAATTCTATTTCTAAAGACTGTAAATGTCAGGTTTAAGCCTCCCCAATTTGATGGCTAACTTGAGATTGGGAAGAATTAATTTTATTTCCATTATAGGTTCATACTTCCTGTTTCATTGCACACAGTTGTATAGAATGCAGTTGTATTCCCAGGCAGTCCTTGACTTATAACCACAGTTGGGACCAGAACTTCCATTACAAAGGAGGGCAGTTGTTGAATGAGTCACATCTGATTTTTTGGGTGGGGGGGGGCTGGTTGTAAGCTGAATCACTGCAATTGTTCAATGAATCACGTGGCTGTTAAGAGAACCTGGCTTTATCCGTTGACTTTGTTTGTAGAAAGTCAACTGGGAAGGTTGCTGGTGGTGATCATATGACCTTGGCACACTACAAAATGCCAATTGCCAAGCGCCAAAATTTTGATCACATGACCATGGGGATGCTATGAGAAGTACAAGAACTCGTTCGTTGTTAAGTCACT
>JANHFJ010006969.1:182800-195719 GCA_032468195.1 Cerberus rynchops | reverse complement strand
AAGGAGAATGTTCATTGATTCCCCTGCAGCTTTCCATCACACATCCTTCACCTTTTGAGCAAGGGAAAGAGAATTGCTGGAAGTTGTCCTCTTCATACTCTACTGAACTTCACTATCATTAGTGTAGGGATTGAAACAGCAATGATTATCTGTTTCATTACAGAATGATTTCATAGTGCTCGCTTAATGCTTTTTTCCCTTTTAAATGGATATTAGCTTCTAATTGCTGTGGAACTATTCCTGGCTTAATTTTATTTTGCTTGCTCTGCATCAGGTGAGATCTCTGAAACTTAATGTCTAGATTTCTATTTTTATCAGTCTTCTTTCTTCCAAAAGGGTGATGCATGCTTTCAACCCTCATTATCTCTAGTACAGAAAAGACAGAGAATCTACCTCGTAAATGTTTTACATGTATCATAACAACTACCACTGCTTTTCCTTTCTTACATCTTCACAGTAACCCTTCTGGATAGCACTTCAATAATAATCATATCTGATGTCAATTTGGATCAATTATTTTAAAAGCAATGAGCTTTCTGACATTGCATATGAAGCTTAGAGATAGGTGGGAAGAACTCAGTGGGTGAGAGAAGAAGGAGAGAAGGAGAACATGTGAAGGAGGATAAAATAAAATTAAGTAAAAAATAATCACACGTATAGTGAATACGTAAGATAATTCTTTTAGTCTAGTTCCAACATCACATTATGATTTACTCAAAAACAGGTACTGTATGTAAGGTTGATATACACACATACACACACACAACTTTCTGAAATCATTTTCCTCCTCACATCCACTAGAATGAGCATTGCCCCATTTTACTTAACAGCTTGAAGTTATTATCATTTATTCGACAAGGAATTATATTCTGGATTTCTAAAACAGTATTTTATTGAATTTTCAGAGAGGAGCAATGAAGATAAATCGTGATATGTCAAGATAAAATTAAAAATTATTACTTGAACAAAATTCAGAGTGTGCTTGGCTATTTTGCCACATATTCCACTAAGGGTGTTAGGAATTAAAGATATGCAACTGATAAAGATGGATGTCTTACTTTCCTGGAGCCAACATGGGTAGCTTAAAGTAAATATTATAATTGATCTCTCTGCATGATATCCATAACTAAATGAGGCCTGAAGCCTGGCTTAGTTTCCTGACTCTCAGCACCAATGGACAAGACTTGCCTTTTATTAATGAAAAGATAGCCAACTCATTTCTTGTGCCCAATACACCACTTCTGACCAAACTCAGAAAATAATTAGGGCCATCTATAGAAATCACCTTTTTAGTCTTTTCGCAGGCCCCTCAAATTTAAGTTTAGTGTTGCTGACTGACATAGACTTCATTTTGTATTAGTACAGGAATTTATCAAGCTTCTTTACTGAGGCAAAGGGTTTTTAATGTAATGAAAATGTTCATTTTATTAGTATAAAAGGAAAGTAATGGCTTTGTTGAGCACTCTGTGGAGCCAGAAAGTCCAGGCACAAACACAAGAAGAATGCCATTATGCTTTTTCAATCAGGGGTGTGATTTGTATCTCATCACATTCTTTCTTCTTTTTTACTTCAAAATTAAATAAATTAAGGGTGTATGTAAAATTTGTTTTAGGGTAGCTTTTTCTTTTCAGGATTGCTATTGAATATATGACAGAAAGGAAGAGAGAAAGAAACAGGGAGAACATGCTTTTCTGAAGGATAGAGACTGTGTAAAGTCATAGTAATGTGGGCTTCTTGATATGGTTTTATCTATTGTGAGCTCAGTTATTATTCGGTAACAGATCTTATGCAATTCTTATCTATTTTATGTATTTTAAATAATATTTGTTTATACGTTGTTATTTGATTAGGCCTTTGTACTGTAACTTTTACTTTGGTTTTATATTATATTTCTTAATGTGAATGTGATACTGATCAGTGCAGCTGAAGGAAGAAATGACACCTTTCATCTTGTCATGTGAAAATAATAAAATTTTCTAAGTATTTTTTTTATTTGTCAAACAAAGTAAAGGGAAAGCCAAATAAACATCTTAGATTTTTTCCCTCATTTTCATTGAAACATCTATCAGATAAAGTTGTTCTCATATATAATTCTATGTGCATAATAAGGATAATTCTATAGTAAAGGGCCATTTTCCTTCAGCCGGTCACTATGGTTCAAACAAGAAAACATTAATTATTGGAAATGAGCATTTTTTTCCAACTACTGAAAAGTTATTATGAATGACTATTGCTCCAGATTACTAACAATGTCTGTAATTAATAATTTACAATTATGTAATGAAATAATGTGAATTAGAGGAAATTCCACTAAACAATTAAAGTGAATTAATAAATTGGAATGTATAAATGATCAAAAGATTTTTGAGAAATTCTTATGAATGATGTAATAGTAGTGATTTTGAAAATTATAAGATAGAAACTGTATATAAGAAGTTGAAAATATAGAATAAATTCTAGTCACATGTTTGATATTTAAAGCTTCTTTTCATTTGTTAGTTAGCAAGTTACTCTTGTGACATAAGTATGGAAAAGATTAGTGTATAGGTTTATTTCCAAACTGAGCTTTTAGCACAATAATGTCCCATGTATGAATTTTATACAAAATGCTATTTTCATTGCAAGACTTTAGCAAAATTGTATTTTATAATCTTATACCGTGATCATCCAACTCATTTTCTGCCATAATTAATAAGCCTGAATTGAAAAGAGTAGAATTAAATAGATAAATTAATATTTTGGAGCATATCTTGTCCTACTTATAGATTTTGCCTTGCTTAAATTTTCCTTAATAAATAGATAAACACTTAGATTCTGAAAAGAATTTGGCTAGATTGTTAAAACCAAATATATGTCATTCTCTAAAATTAAGGATAAGTAGTGTGCTGCCTAAGGATGCTAATGTGCCTGTCATCCAGTCTGATTTTTAGAATATTGTTTTAATAAATAATCAAACAGTAATTATTACATAGTAATGCCCTATTACATAGTAAAGAGGTGTAGATTTGTATGGTTGTTTTCTTTTACTTAAATAATACAGAAATATAGGATAAGTGTTAAGGCAATGTCAGTATTGTCAAAATAAAACATGAGGACAATAATTGGGTATGGGTATAAGAGGGAGAAGGAAAGCAAAATATTCTTATCTAATGACAAAGGCAGCATTTTAGAACCTAATTCTTCTCTAGGGAATGACCTAGAACAGGGGTGTCAAACTGGTGGCCTGTGGGCCAGAGGTGTCACTCACAGGCCACGCCCACCCCAGTTCCACGAAGGGGAAAAACATTGTGAAACATCATGTGAGGGCAATGTGACACTGTGAGTTTGACACCCATGACTTAGAAGGAAGATGTAGCAAGATGGGATGACCAGTAAGCTGATCACTCCTGATGGGCTGAAATTCTATCTGGAACATAAAGTTTCAAAGTCAGCCAAGCCAAGTCACGTGGGACTATAAAGATGAACATCATCATTTTAAACAAATTGTACATGAGAAAGTAACCAATGACTAGTTCCAATTTACTGCTTACAAGAGCTGGAAAGAACATTTCTTATCAATTTTGAAAAACAATGTAAATGGCTGCTTATTCATTTCCAAAACCTTTTTTTTTCCTTTTTTTTTTTCTTTTTTTGGCTGGAACCTTTTTTTTTTCTAAAGAACCAATTTTTCTCATATAAATCTGCTAGAGAAGTTCAAAAACTCATCTCTTAGGCAAAAGTAAGAATTAGAACTTGATTAACAAGCTTTCATTATTCCTAATCTCTAATTAGAAATGCTTGAAAATGTTATTTGGTCCATTATTGTTAGCTAAATCTGCCTTTGGGATTACATTGCATTTCTTTTTATTGTGAAAGAAAAATCAGAGATAAAAAGCCATTGGTTCAATGTGGTCCATGTTATGTTTGAAATAAACTTCTTACCAGGAAAACTTCCCCATCCAAATTGCAGCTTTCAGGAAATTGGGATTTACAACTATTTCAAAAACGGAGTTATCTCTACTTCATACCCAAAATCTTGGGACTGAGTAACTATTAAAAAAGCAGAACAATTAATAAAGCAATCAGATCAATGGTGGAATTTAATTTTTTTTACTACCTGTTCTATGGGTGTGGCTTGGTGGGCGTGTTTGGGGGGGTTCATGTGAGTGGGTGGGCAGTTTCTGTAAGCAGGGCAATAAAGATTAAGATAAAAAAAACACTAGGAAGTTTTTTTTCTTGCCTTCCTTACAAGATTAACCCTGCAAAGGATATTTCTTCTAACAGCTGGCTTTCTGAACTACTTAGAAAATTTACTACCGGTTCTAGCGAACCTGCTAGAACCTGCTGAATTTCACCTCTGAATCAGATGAAACAGTGGCTTCTGTTGGGTTATTAAATGTGATTTCCCATTTGTCCCTAGGGCATTAACAATGCAAACATATACCCTTAACCCTTGGTTATTAGCCAACATGGATAATATTGCCAACATGAATAAAAAATCAAAGGTTCATGAGAAAATAATTCAGTGGATGTATCTCTGAATAGGTTGTGATTATAGGGCAAGAAGAGAAAGAACACATGGGGCTCAGATGGACTATGAGGTTCACTAGGACAAGAGGGAAACAGGAAATGGAGAAGATAGGTTGATTATCATACATGTTACACTGAGATAGCTTCATCTTAACCTGCAATGTTGTGACCCTGCAATGAGACCAAGATTAAAAGTAACAAATAAAGTTGTAATATACAAAAAGGTAGCCTTTTCATGCAAGAAGGATTACAAGTATTTTATCAATTAACAAAGTAATGAGTTAAAATTCCATTGGATTATTCAGACTTTATATGGGTTATGAAGTTAGTTCAATTGCAAATTGATAAGGTACTTGTAATCTCACATGTAAATTACATTTGCATAATCTTCATTTTTCTCTTTCCACTATTTTTCTCTACCTAATCCCAATTTAAATCCTACATCAGTCTTGTCAATTTATGTATCTGGTGGAGTCTACTACAACTCATGAAAACATATGCCTTTTAATCAAACTTTTGTTTTTTTAATATTCCATCGTATCTGATTCTCAGAGACTCTTGAACAAGTACCTGCAGCTTTCTTGGTATGGTTATTCAGAAGTGATTTGCCATTGCTTCTTTCCTATGGTTGAGAGAAAGTGACTGACCTAAAATCACCCAGCTGGCTTTGTGCTTAAAGTGGGAATATAGAACTCATAGTCTTCTAGCCTGATGTCTTAACCACAACAGCAAACTGGTTCTCTTAACTATTTTAAAATAAAAGTAGTTAATTGGAAAAGGTGCTTCCATTTCATAGTAAATTGGGCTGAAAAAGGAATATTCAAACATCTAAAACATGGTGGAACAACCAAGCTGAGGGGGAAATGAACCAATTATCAATTTAAATAAAGTACCATAGTAAATATAATTGTTTGGCAGCTGGTAGAAGGAGTTCCTGGAAACACCATTTTTGTTAAAATTTTAAGCACACTTACAAGTGGAACTCAGAAGTTTTACAGTAATTATCAGGATATTGCAAAACAGATGGCAGAAATATTTAGACAGTAGAATTGGTCACCAATCTGTTCTTGTCCCCTATGATTAGGTAACTATGATACTGTCTCTAGAGGTCCTTCTCAGAATTATTGTGTTCCCTACCACATTCTTTCAGGTGAGCTCAGAATATTGTTCTAAAACATGTAGATGGTTTCAGACTGGGAAGAATGTTTCATATTAAGGTTCTCATTGTATCTTATAATACTTCTCAAGAGCAAAACTTTGGCTTCCTTCATACATCAGTACAACACAATAACAACAATAACAATAAAGTGACTTCATTTGTGTGCTAGTAGAATGCTTGTAAACAATGAATTTGCAAGCTCATTGTATGATTGTATTTTGTCTTGGAGTTGGTTTGTGCTGCACCAAATTCAGACATTTCTATCTCGATATCTCCACATATGTTAAATCAGTATTCTCAACCTTGGCAACTCTCAGAATTTCCTAGCCAGTTATGACTGGTGCATTTCTTGAGATGCCTCTGTTCCCCAAAATATAGAATATGTATCTTCTTAAACATTTATACACAAAGGCATCAGCATTATCTAAGCTGCAAATATTAAAATGAATTGCTAATAAATCTGTAGTCACGTGTAGTAATTAAGGCACAAGGCTAAAACCGGAATTCTGGTTTTGCTTTAGGCGTGAAACCAAGCAGGCAACTTTGAGCCAGTCATTTTATTTCAGCCTTAGGAAGAACATAATGGAAGACTAGTTCTGAAGAATCTTGCCAAAAAAACTATAGGAACTTGTCCAGGCAGTTGCCAGGAGTCAAAAAGTGACATAAAAAGACACATACAAAAATGAGTTTAACTACATAGCTACATTTCACTTTGTTAGAGGCTGTGGAATAGTCTGGTATAATGAAACAGGTGTGGACAATTCTAATATAGTCTCATAATGGGGTAGAGCAAGGCTATCAAACTCGCATCCCATGCTGGCCATGTCCATGCCCAGTTTAGTGAAAAGTGCTGATACATCATGTGACAATGCCATGATGATGCGAGTTTGACACCTGTGGGCTAGAGGAACAGAGAATAAATAGGTGGTGTAGACAGGAACATTATTAAGCATGTAATTTATCCTAAATTAGCATACTTCTTTATTGATTGACAGAGTTGTCACTTTGTTTTCAAATCTTTTACATAATTACTGTGAGAAGGAGATGCTGAAAATTAATATCTTCCTAAAGCTTGAATGCTGGGAGAGTATGGGGAAGAGGAGAGGCATGATCTAAAAATGCTTGTATTGATTTAGTTGCACAGTTAAAAGAAGTTTGATGTATTCCTGTTCAGATACAAATACTGCTTAAATAATCAGTCTCACTGACCTTTTTAAGATACCTAATTAATCCTACTTCTAGTTGATCAACATGTAATATGATTAATAAGATTCATGCACATTCTATAATAGGAAAATGTTTTATGGATTGTGAAAATAAATCCTTGCTTGTACTAAACCAAATTATAGGTAGTCATTGACTTATAACTGCAACTGGGACTAGAACTTATTTTACTAAGTGTGTGATCATGGTAGCAAAGTGAGTCATCACATGACCATGACCAATTTTATAAGAGTGTTTGTCATTAAACAAATCCAGTTTCCCCCAATGACTTTGCCAGAAGCCAGCTGGAACGGTTATAAATTGCAGGGGTGTGTCCCCAGAATGCTACAACCATGATAAATAGATCCCTGTTCCTGAATCAGGATCCCACAAACACAGGGATGTGGTGATGGTTAGAGTCACTTTTCTTCAGTGTTGTAACTTCAAATGAATGATCATAAATGAATGATCATAGGTCAAGAACTACCTGTAATGATTTTGTAAAATCCAGATTCATAGATATGTTATATTTATCACTTTAAACTATTCTGCCATAAATTGTCAGCAACATGATACAAATTATTTCACAAATAATAAATAGAACTGCTGACACTTTTTAAATATGATTATTTCCCCTTAACTGGCTTTTAGGCATGTGCATGGAAGTAAGGAATGTCTTCAGGATATAGTCAAAAAAGACAAGGTGGTGGTTGCAAACATGTAATCAAAGCATGTACAACACACTAAAAAACAAGTGAAGCTTCAAACACACTGGAGAGCCAGCCATTTTGACATTTTTGATCATATCCTGAGGGGAATAAAAATGATGCAGAACCTCTTTTAAGGCACATCTCTTTTGAAGTCTGAAAAAAGATATAGCTGCCTTAAAGAAGTGCTGAACTTGTATTGTTTTTCAAAGCACATCTTAAACATTTTCAAAGTAGGTACAGCCATATGGTGTTTTTAACAGGAATCTTTCCAATGTGTCTTTTTAATAACAATTTATCTGATGTGAATCTACTTTTTTTGTCTAGTTCCTAATGAAAAATTTTTAAATCTATTTTTCCTCTAGGGAATCTATTTGTCCAAAAATTCCTTTTCCTAACATAAACATTTAAAAAGACAATGCTCTCAAATGTTTGGAGACCATAATCACTGTTTTAATTTGTACCAGGCAAAATTTGTTATAAGAATCTTGCAAATAAATTCAGGTAGAAATTTTTATATCTTTACTGATTAGTGACTATATGAGGAGAAACTTTTCTGAATCTGATAATACATTCTCCTGACTAAAATATAACTTGAAAAACACTGGACAAGCCTATGCTTTAATGATTGAGGAACACATTAAAAGCTGAGGCCATTCCAACATTATGGAATTAAAATTTCAATAACATTTAATATTTTTGGTACAAATTCAATATATAAATACATAAAAGGAAAGAAATGTCACTGATTAACATTTTATGAAGGAAAAAGGAAGAGAAAAGTATCTGTTCTGGATTAGGGACATATTTTTGATTTTCAATTCCCAGTGAAGAAAAAGACAATTAAAGTGGCAGTTTAATGTGGGCGTTAATGTGGGCATTTTGGGAAATGTAGAGACAATTATGCATCTGTAGAACAGGCCAAACACATTTATGTATGAACCTACAGATGGAGGCACACACATTTGTATTTAGCTTGTTCTCTAGTAGCATGTTTGCCTGCATCATTGTTTCCCCAAGTGTTATATTTGCATAAAAATCATTTGGTACAAATGAAAAATATTTGATAACTCTGAATTTTTCACTGACAGTTAATACATGACATGCAAGGTGTGCTCAATATAATCCAAGTTCTGTTGGTAAAAATAGTAAATAATTCCTTATCTAAACAGAGATTCTTACACATCCCTGGTTATAATAGTAATAAAAGTACTTGACATTCAACCCAATATAGCACAACCAACACAATCTGTGAAAAAGATATAATTGCCATACATCACAAACATCTCAATGGACTGTTACAATCACTGTAGCACACAAACAAACTAAATCTCTCTAAAACATCTTTAGTAAACCAAAAGACCCTGCAGTAAGTACCAAATGCTAAATAATTCCTGGATGCCTGGCATTTATACAAATTAACTTTCAGCAGGCACATAGAGGTAAACAACATCTACATACCATTCAAAAGATTCAAACAAAAAGCCAGAAAGGGAACAAAAAGACCAAAACATCTCCTCATCTACAGTCAACACCCAGAAATTAACAACAATATTAATATTAGACCAACAATCAAGAAGCAATTGAGGAACTACCAACTCAAACAAAACAAGATAGTAAAAAAAAAACCAAGGAATCACCAAAGCTACCCCCCCACACACACATCAATATGACAGGGTGAGCCACTAGTATATAAAATAAGAGCAAACCCCTCTCTCCACTAGCACTGATGTTACCTAATTTGTTAATGAAACATTTGTAAGAAAACAATTAAGTTCAGAGAACACTAAGGAGCTCATATGTAACAAATATTAGGAGTACCAGCTATCCAACAGAAGTACAAAATGTCATCTTTGTATGAGCTAAGATAGAGCTTGTCTTATGTAACATCCACTTTCTGTGATTATCCTTGAAGTACCGGTAATCAGGATTTGTATATTGCTGTCAGGCTGAGAAAAAGAGCTGCATTTTATTGTAAAAATTGTAAAAACCAATTGCATCATCACCAGATGCAAGGAGATCCTATATTGACATTTTGTTATAGGTCATTTCTGCTTCGAGTGGATCCTTCAGTATGTTAGGAGTTTTGTGCTGGGTGATATTTGTCCCTAGCTTCTTGCAATTAGAGTCTTCTCTAATATTAAAGATTTGGGCCTGCAGAATAATTTTCCCATCATTTCTTCTAAGAGTAGGACAGATGGGCAAATCTAATAGACAAAATCCACATATGGCCTGCAAAGTATTTATATATTTATTTGTCCTTGAAACCCTCACCAATTGAAAACTGAAGGCACAATTTCCTTTTATTTAGAAGAAAAAATATAACACAAAGCAAAACAAAACATTGTATCTCTTTATGCAATTGGCCCTACCATTGGTGAGATCTCACCTATCTGTCTCATTGCCATACCTACTGGGCCCATCTTCTTTCCAAAACATGAGCAATATTCTGTCATTATTATAAGTTATTACAAAAATAACTTATCAACCTGAGAACAATTATACATTTGTCCATTTTCTCCCCAGAAGAACTCAGCTAAATTCAGTGTTAATCTGAAACTTTTGGAAGCTTGCCAATCCATACTATATTTAAACAGATGCATTAAATTATCTGTATAGCTATAGTAGAAGTTAAACTAGAAATGAAAGAAATGTCATCCTCAGTTTCTGAATGACCATTTGGAATCTAAACGAACAGCTTTCTAGATTCCTGTAGATTTCTAGATTGATCAGATGCATAGAATGAAAAGTGATCTTCCCAATATAAAATGACAGTTTTCATTTTCTGGAGTTTCTCACATTTCAGGAGGACTAAAGTAGACCAATTCATTTTTAATAACAACAGCCAGAATCAAAAGCGTTAACAATGTCTTTATAAATTATGGGCATTGCTTGCAGACAATGGCTGCATTTATTGATTGGTATTATGCATACTCTGGAGACTTCTAATTGAAGATGATTATGGTTAATGATTCTAGTAATATGCACAGCATAATTTGTATCAGCCCAATTTGTTGCTACTTCAGGAATTTTGCCTAGTTTAATCTTTGTCCAACCCTTGTCACCAAAGAAATTCTGGAAGCTAAGCAACTGGCTTGGATGAGAGATTGCACTGCCTTTCACAACACATGGCAAAGGAAATCACACTGGAATAGAAATGCTGTCATCTGGATGCACTGGGACTTGTGTTTTAAAACGACAATGCCAAGGGAACAAATGGTTGCTAGATGAAGAAATAAGCAAAGCAATTTATGTAGGCAAACCACACTAAAATTCCAACATCTCACTTATTAGCTGAAAGTGGATTCTTAAAAAAAAAAGAGACCTCACTTCTAACATGGAGAAAAATGCTAATGTTCTTTTTCATATTAACAACAAACTCCCTGATGATTTTTAAAAAGGGAAAAGAACCTGGTGTAGAGTTTAAAAGTAATTTACCAGAATTCAATAGCTCTTTTGATCCTGTTGATGTTTTACTACATTTATCATGGTTTATCATTTTTTAAAGATTTTTATAGATTTTTGCTATTTGAAGTATGCTATCTCATCTGTAAAGTGAATAAATGCAAAAAATTACAAGGACTAGGAAATAAAAAAAAGACAAAAGTCACATATAAGCAGACTTGGTCATAGAATGTTGTGTTTATTGTACTATTTATACCTCTATGTGACATTAAACCCAGCAGCTGTGAATTGGTTTCTTCTCTTTCTCTTTCCTATCCATTTTTCTTGCTTGCTTGAAAAAACAAAACAGACATGAACCAAGAAATAATCACCTCTCAAACTCTTTTGGAGTGACTTTGAAGCTTATTAAAACAATATCAGCTGCATAGTCCCAACTATCTCTGAATATGACCCACTCAGTGTCCAATCATGAATTTTCCAAATGGGAGAGAGGATAACTGGATTACCTTTGTCATGGAAACAGTGCCCCTTTTTCTTCTACTAATGTCAACTGCAAATTTGGGGAATGATGGTATCATAGTCAATTGTACCTCATCTTTTAGAACAAGGATAGAAACAAACAGACAGACAGACAAACAAACAAACAAACAAGTAACAGGGAGGAAAAATCAATATTAGCATTTGGTACAATAAGTTACTGAGTACAGCATCTGCTGCATGTGCATGCATCTTCTAGAATGAGTACTAGCATATCTCCCCATGGTTGATTCTCTAATCCAGTGGCCTCCAACCTTTTGGGGTCCAGGGACAGTCTCCATGGAGAAAGGTTTTCTGCAGACTGGATGTGGCATAGTTTTGTGTGCTGTCTGCATCCTGCATATGGAGCTTTACTTGTTTGTGTGGCCCAGTTGCTGACATGCCATGGACTGGTACCAGCCCATGGATTGGGGGTTGGGCACCTCTGCTTTAATCAAGAAAAATGCTGTACAACATTGCAGATTTGTTCTTGAATGCAAGTATGGGTGTGGGAGATTTCCCATCTTACTAATCAAACTACTTGAGTGTTTGTGTATGGCTCACGATTTTCTGACTAATTCAAGACAACGCTAAGTTATATTACAGGCTTTGTACATTTTTCACTCTATTTGTTTGGATGCTGAAATAAAATAAAATAGAAAATAAAAGATTTTTATCCTACACATCTTTCTTTTTAAAGTAGTAACAACCTTGAAATAAAACAGTATTTGCAAAATGGTTACATGTATAATGCACAGCATAAAAATGAGCATCAGTGTAGGTCAGGTGTGAAGGAGGGGGTTACCAACAATTTGCTAGTCAAAGGGAGATAAATGAACTCTAACAAAAGACTCACAGGTCCTCATGTATTTTCATAGTGTCAGCTGTAACTTTCAAGGGCTCTGCTTCCAAATGACAGACATTGGCACATATGCTTACATATAAAGCAAGTGGCACTTGCTCAAGAGAGAAACAATTCCAAATGACAGTCCTGTAGTGCAAGCTGCCATTTGTATTTGGAGAATTTGCTGGATTCTAATGCAATTGCTGTAGATTTCATGTCACTGTTTGAAGAAGCAGCAGCATTTTTAGTCTAAACAAGGATTAGTCTTGACTATTCAAATATTAGCAGACAGTTAGGTTAATTCAGTCCCCATAATGATTCTGTAAAAATTCATATGTGCCAGTAACAAAAATTTGGTAGGAATATACAGTTGAAAAAGTAGTAAAAAATGGCAGGTTAAATATTGTGGAATATCAGTATATAAACTGATAGTCTTGAATATATCAGATTTAAGTCATTGAAAATATGAAACTATGAACGGAACTATTGCCACCTACCAGGTGTTGCAGGCATGGCTTCTGTGCCGTGTTTGTGTCAGTAGGTGGCACAGAGAAGCAGGCTAGGTCTACGCTCAGT
>JANHFJ010006969.1:154941-167857 GCA_032468195.1 Cerberus rynchops | reverse complement strand
AGATAGATAGATAGATAGATAGATAGATAGATAGATAGATAGATAGATAGATAGATAGATAGATAGTAGGCAGGCAGGCAGGCAGGCAGGCAGGCAGACAGAAACTCCCTCTTCCATCCAGTGGCCTCTCATGGACTTTTATTCCTCCCTTTTTTTCTCTCATCTGCAGTAGGATTTTTTTTTTTCAACTATAGTTTATTTATTTTTATTTATTAAATGTATATGCCGCCCGTCTCACTGATAAGACAACTCTGGACAGCTTACAAACAATTATAGTTATCCCAGAAAGACACAACTTGCTACGTATTTCAGAAGATCCATCCAGACCATCACTGAAGGAAGGTAACACTGCTGATACCAACAAATTGTTCTCTTGTTGACCCTTATTAAGCTATTCCCAGGACTACACTATTTATTTTATAAATATACAGACTGTTTGAGATTGAAATTAACACTGCTGTGCGAATATAACCAATCTTCAGATATACAGATAAATGATCTAACTACTCATCTATTACTGTCTATTGCAGTCAGTTGATCATATCCTTATTTATCTATCTTCTTAACTTGAGGCTTTGAAGATCTTTATCATGGTTTCATATTTTAACAGGGCCCCCAAGGAGTGCCTGGAGATCAAGGACCTGAAGGAGTGCAAGGATCAAAGGCAAGCCTTCTAATCATCATTTGCTGATTTTCAGCATCGCAAAACATCTCACTTACATTTATAATCTTAGCAAGCATGCAACTGCTTCATAGCACTTGGATTAAAGCTCTCCTAGAAAAAGGGGGAAAAAACCAAACATCTTGAGCTCAGAGCTGCTCAGAGTTTCTTATAAAATAGACAGCTATATAAATGTTGTACCTAAATAAATAAAAACAACCTAGAAGCTCCTTGATTTTAAACATAACTATAGAAGGAAGGTTTAAAAGGGACAATGGGATTCAAATTTGTGAAGAATCTGCTGTTTAAAATGTTCTGTGAAAGTTTTCCCAATTGGCATTTTCAGAGGTCACTGCTTACTCTCTCTGTGTACATTATTGAAATATAATAATTGCTCAGAAATACTACTTTTACTAAAATGCCCTGTTTTTATTTACAACATTTATGCTTCAGACTTGGTTATTTTTCAGTGAAGGCATCATGATAGCATTTATGTCCATTTATATCATTAGTGTAATAATGTAATTTCTGTCATTTGTGTGTTATATTCTCCAGTTTAATGGCTGATTAGATATTGGTCAATTAATTAACAGATAAAAGTATTTGCTAAATAAACAAATAAACAATATATATTGTCTTTTCCCCCCAGTTAGTCTACTGAATGGAGGTTTTACAATACTGTTCTGTTTCCTCTGCTATTGATTCTAGCTACTATAGCTAAACTGAGAAAAAGTTCCTACAAAGTCACAGCGGAAATTCATAAAACAGCAAGAACCAACTCTTTCACTGCTGCTTGTAAACAGAAGATCAAGCTGCACAAACAGAAATGTTCACAATATTCCATATCATCAAAATCCCCTTTAAGACACCTCAGTTCTTTTGAACCTTTAGTATGGCTTCAAGCCTCAGGGAACTATAAAAGCACAGTTCATAAATAACATCTTGTTGAGACTTTGTATGATTTATGATTTTTTTTCCTTTAAAGTACAAGGAAGCTATTTAGCTCCAGGGCATATCTCCATACCACATTGCTCTATAGTCTATATGCATAGTAAGAAGTGGATTCACATAACTGTTTTCTTCCACTTTGATATTCTATTTGAATTCTTTAGAAAATACAGTATTCATGGTAATGGAACACATGCCTGGCTTCTGAACTGCATTCAGAATTTTCCTATTTCATGTATAAATGTTATAGTTACAACTTACATAGTTGTTGCAAAGTTCATTTGTGACCTCATTTCCCTCTTATTTTACTGTTATTTTATTTATTGTATATGGGCGGTCCTTGTTTAACAACCATTCATTCACCGACTGTTCAAACTTATGACAGACCTGAATGAGAGGTACTTACCCTGGTTGCTCAGAATTCTGTCCACTGCAGCATCCCCATGATCATGTGATCACTATTTGCTATATATATATATATACTGTATATTGCTGACTGATTTCCTACAAAGTCAGTGGGGAAGCCAGAAGGTGTTGCAAATGTTGACCATATTACATTCTTGCTTAACAACCTGCAGTAATTTGCTTAATCACGGTAACTAGGAATGTCACTAAGCAGCATGATTGTGTGACATTGCACTTTATTATCACATCTCGTAGCAATGGCAATTCCAATTTTAGTTGTTAGTTGAAGACTACCTACAGGTCAAATTCTCTTCCAAACCACTGTGTATTTTAATGAAACACTACACAAAAACAATACTTGTGCAGATACGTAAGTACACTAAAATGTTATTCGCGTGTGGACATTTTTTTTATCATTATTTTATTATTATTTATTACATTTATAGACTGCCCCTCTCCCGAGGGACTCGGAGCGGTGTACAGCCACCAATAAAAAAACATAGAAACATAGAAATACATTAAAAATCATTTAAAATAATTAAATTTGTGGCTAATCCATTTAAAAAGTTATAATTAAGAATTTTAAAAATTTTAATTCAGGACCATTATTCCTAATAATAAAGAAAAAGCACCCTGCAGTTGTGCCTCTGATATTTTGTTTGAGTATTGGGGAAGGAGAATTCATATTTATTTACTCTAATGATTGAGTAATGAGTTTATGCTACACAGATCAAAGGGAGAGGTTATAAGAAGGAAAACTAATAAAAGACCACAGCATGAGAACTGTAATCAAACCATTTTAGTAAAGGGAGTGGACGACCAATATTTGAGAAGGAACAAAATATGTGTCCCACCTTTATCTGCAATCATAAAGCTAAATATGATGGATTTTTCCTTCTTATATAGCCTTACAATACCTGATCTTCTCTTTATTAAAGTAGTTTGCCCAGGGCTAAGCTAGACAAGGTGTTTAAAATGCAAAGTTCATTTCTCAATAGGAAGAATGAAATTACTGGAATGTTACCAGATTAGAAGGAATCGTTTCCTTTTTTTCCCCCCTCTCCTGCTGCAATGCTGAGAAAGATTTTTTTTTTTTAAAAAAAGCATAGATGCTTTCAGCTTCAGTTCACCTCCATGCAATTTTCCAAATGTAATGGTGATGATGCTTCAACTTTTCAGATTTTATAAGTCTTCTAATAGTGTTTGATTGCATAGTTGTGGCTGCTAACTTGACCTTTTTTGACACATACATACATATCCATTCCATAATGAATGTTGCTGCCCTAAATTACATTAATGGAAGAAAAATGAAAATAACACTTACTACCTGTTCCAATGATTAATTGGATAGTTAAATAGATGATTATTTGTTCCAGCAGGTAATTGCCACTTTTTTTTTGGTTTAAAATGTGAAATGCTTAGCTTCATCTAACATCAAGCCAAGTTATAACTTTAGAATCATATTTGTATTTACACTATCTTAATAAAAATATCTGTATGGACTGGTGTTTTGTGAGCTCTTTTGAAAGGTGAATCAAAAATTATTGTGCAGAAAAAAATCTTTGCTTAGAAAAAATATGTGTATTTTTTTTTACTAAATGTAGATCTCTCACACATTACCAGGCATAGGCCATTCAAACTTGGTCCACTACTATGGCCTTTTTACCTTCTTTACTCTCGTCAATCAAGGATAGTGAAGCAAGTCTAAAATAAAAAAAAATGTTTTCCCTTTTCTATTACATTAAAACAAAAACTAGCAAACAAAGCCACTTTAAGCCCCTTAACTGGTAGTTAGTGGGCAGCAAACTAGCCTTTCTAAGGCATGTTGCCAAATTACAATCATATTAGACACAAATTGACATCAAAATTGATTTTAAAAAAAATCAGCATTTGGTTGTTAAAGTGAGATAGAAAAGAAAAACATAGATGTGTTAGAAAAAAGTGTTAAGATTCAAGAAACAAGTGTAAACAAAGAAACAACAGTTATGACTATTCAAAATGGAACCTGACTTTAAGGGGAAATAGCTTTGTAAGGAGCTGGGTAAGGCTTTGAACACACACAAAATAAAATAGAATATCTGACACATCTACTGTATAATGATTGTGTATTCCATTTAAAAAATTAAGTGCATTGGATTTTATTTTCTGAACTATAGATAAACTTTGTGCACTAAACCTGGGATCGCTTAAAATCTTTCCTTCAAAGAGACTCAAGAACAAAGGCACTGAGCATACTTCTCCCTGGCTATTTAAATTCATATGATACATATGATAATTAACAGTACATATCTGTACATGTACTGTTAACAGTACATGTCTTATTAGAACTCAAAGAGATATGATTACCAGTCAATTTTGTTTATCTTCTAGTCTAAAAAGCATCTCTGAAAGCTTATTTTGAAATATTGGTCAATTCTAGCAAAACACACCTATCTTATTTTGCTGATACAAGTTTCTTAGCATTGGTAATCTTTAGAAGACAATGAAATGTTATAAAAAGAGTGTGCTGATTGGGGTAAATAGTTTAGCAATTAGGAACTATCCCCTTAAGGAATTGACTTCTGGGAAATGTAGTTTTATGCCATGTGATCGCATTGTTGTTTCTAATTGGCATATGGGGCTTTTCAAACTTTAGCCTTGCTGGGATCTTTTCTCCCCTCAAGACGAGCCATTAAAAAATCCAAACCCGCATGGGAAGGACCTTCTTTTCATCTACAGCAAAAGGAACAGACTTTGTACACCTCAGAAGAATCCCTTCAATAACTGTAATTCAATTCAATAATTGACTGATAAGAATTTATCGATTTTAGCCTGCCAATCACCTGCACTAATAGGGGATAGGGCTTCCTTGATGGCTCTTACCATCTGTTCAGATTGAACATTGCTGGCCAGATGAAAAAGAGCCACAAAGGCGTGACAGATTCCCAGGTTGGCTAAAAATACTTGAAAAGGCTTGGCTGTAAATTGTGGCCTGTTATCCAAAATTATGATATTTGGAATTCCATGTGTGGCCAACAGCCCCCTCAGTATCCAGATGGTTGCCTCCATTGTGGTGGACTGCATCCATTTGATCTCTAGTCACTTGGAGTAAGTGTCTGTGATGACTAGGAACATTTGCTTATGGAATGCCCCCCAAAATCAATATGCAGCTGCGACCAAGGAGCTTTTGGATTTTCCCACTCCTTAGCTGGTGCTACTGGTGGGGCTACCCTAGACTCCTGACACTTGGGGCAGGTCTCCACCTGCAGGGAAATCTTCTTGTCCATGTGGGGCCACCAAACGTAGCTATGTGCTAACGCCTTCATCTGAACTATGCCCAGATGACCTTCATGCAAAACATTTAAAACATGTTCCTGTAGACCCAGGAACAGAATCACTCTCCCCCCCCCCACAATAAACAACATTGTTGGGCAGAGTGTTCATGCTGCTGCATGAAAAATGATTTAAACATATCATCAACTGACCCCTTGGGCCACCCCCGCTTAACCCATCCCAGTACTTTAGCGAGGGTCTTGTCTTGCACTGACTGTTGGGCTACCACTGCTGCTGTGACTGGTCCATTTGGTAAGTCTTCGATGAGAAGGATCTGTGCCGCAGGGGCTGGATCTGAGCCTATGTTGGGTAATGGGCATCTGCTGAGGGCATCTGCATTTCCCAAAGCTTTGCTTGGATGATAGGACAGTTTGTAATTGTACACCACCAGAAATATAGTCCATCTTGTCATACAAGGCAATAAAATGTTCGGTGTCAACCTATCTCCTGCCAACAGTTTCAACAGTGGCTTGTGGTTGGTAATCAAGTCACAAGGGCATCCGTACAAATATTCATGGAATTTTTTAACTCCGGCCACTGCAGCCAACGCCTCACAGTCCAATTGGTTGTAGTTCCTTTCAGCTGCCAATAAGGTTTGAGAATAAAAAGCAATTGGCACCTCCAATCCGTTAGGCATCTGGTGGGTCAAAACAGCCCTGACACCAAACAGGGAAGTGTCACATGTTAGAGAGACAGGTTTTGATTCTGAAAATTGAGTCAGCAAACTGTCAGACAATAAAAGTTTTTTGACAGCAGTTAAAGCAGCCGCTTCCCTCTGGTCGCAGGTCCAGGTTACCTTCCTGTCGAGGAGCTTGTGCAAAGGCTCAGCAATCGTCACCTTCTGCTGTTGGAAAATACTATAGAAGTTCAATAGCCCCAAGAAAGCCTGGCGCTCAGACCAATTCATTGGGGTTGGTGCTTGTTTGATAGCTTTGACTTTACTAGCTGTGGGGTGGATCCCTGATCCATCAATAAGATATCCTAAAAATTCTACTCTAGGCACTGCTATCTGGCATTTCCCATGTTTCACTTTCAAACCTGCCTCCTGAAACCTACTAAGTACTATTTTTAATCAGGTTAATAGTTCCTCTTTATTATTAGATGAAATTAAAACATCATTAAAATAGGGCACAACCCCAGGGATTCCAACTAATAATCTTTCCATTAAGCTTTGGAAGATGCCAGGAGTGACGCTCACACCGAACTGCAGACGTTTGCATTTGAATGCACCTCTGTGTGTAATGATCGTCTGAGCTTCGGCAGTGGCATCGTCCACTGGCAGCTGCTGATATGCTTGAGCCAAATCTAATTTTTCAAAAGTATTTCCTGTGCCTAGTGAATGCAATAAATGTACAATTGGGACTGGATATGCACTTTGCTGTAAAGCCTTGTTAATTGTGCATTTGTAATCCATGCAGAAGTGGATGGACCCATCTTGTTTAATAGATGTGATGATGGGTGTTTTCCATTTTGCATGGTCTACTGACTTGAGTACCTCATGTGCTATTAACTTATCCAACTGGGAATCAATTTTTGATTTTAGGGCGAATGGGACTCTACAGGGCTTCATTCTGATTGGCTTAATATTAGGGTCAACATTAAAAGAAAGAGAGGTCCCTTTGTACTTGCTTAATGACCCATCAAAAATGTCAGCAAATTCATTGATCAGCTCGTTCCAGTCATCATCTTTCTGCATTGTGTTGACACTGATTACTTCTATTCCAAGTGGCTCGAACCAGACAAAACCAAGCATACTTGGCAATTTGCTGTCCATCACCATCAACTCCCATTTTCCTCTGAACTTCTTAAAAACCATCTGGCGTTTATGATTCCGATGACTGGAATGTGCTTTCCTTGATAGTTTTTCAGTTGTAGATTCTGATGCGTTAGATCTCTCTTTGCTGTTTGGTACCAACCTTTTGATGGTGCACTAGGCTATGATTGTTATGACTGACCCCGAGTCGATTTCCATTCTGTATGGCAATCCCTTGATGAGGACAGTAGCTTGGAGTTTCTGTTTCCTCTGGCTAGTTGTCTGTTCTATGACCATGTGGTATGTGCAGGACAAATTGGGTTCTCTGTCATTTCTGCCTCTGTTTGCTCTTGCTTGCTAGGCCATGTTTGAAATTTGAATTTCTTGCCAGTTGAATCTCTCTAGGATTAATGAATTGGGGTGCGTGGCACACTTGCACCAAATGGCCTTTCCTGCCTCTTTGAAATGGCATGTTGATCTGGGGTCCACAGTCAGCACATGACATCTTTCTCCTATCTCCCTCAGTTCTGGTGTCTTGCCCTGTTTTGATGCGATAGATGTCATTGTCTTCTTCAGTCTCTCTGTCTTGTTTGGTGTGGACCTGCTGGGTGACAAATGTTTTTTGATTGGCCAGTGGTTTGACCTCTTTCTTTAGTACTGCCATTGATTTTGCAGAATTCTCAGTTGCTCTGGCTTCACCTAATGCTGATTACTACCTGAAGTTAGGCTTGGCCAGCAAATACGCTGGAGGTTTTTGTCTCTCACCCCACAGACCAGCCTGTCCAACAGTAGTTCATCTAGGTCATGGAACTCACAGTGGATGGCAGCTCATCGGAGCGCTGCAACAAATTCGTTTATTGATTCATCTTCCTCTTGGACCCATTGATGAAATTAATGCTGCTGTACAATCTTGGAGGGTGCTGGGGCATAATGCATCTTGAGGGTGTCCAGCAGGGTGACCCAGGGCACTTCTCATACAGCGGTAGGGGACAACAAGGCTTTGGCCATTTCAAATACCTCAGAGCCACAGTAACTCAGGAACATGGCTCTCTTCCAGTTGTCTGATAACCCAAGAAGGTCATTAGCATCCAGAAAACATTCAAATTGGTCTATGTACAAGTCCCAGTTTTCTGTGGTTGGGTTGAACAGGGTGGGTGGTGCGTGCACTGTCATCTTGGATGTGTCCAATGCAACAGGTTTGCAATGGTTAATTTGATGGATGACTTCCTTGTCTTGTCTGGTTCTTTGTACTGGCTGGGTTTTGCTCCATGTCTCTGTCTTTCTCAAAATCCCACCTTCATCACCAGTGTTTTATTCTGAGCTCAAGAAGATCACAGAGACTCACGGAGTGACTTCAACTCTTTATTCAAACAGTGACAGCTTTCTCTGAAACTCAACAAAACAGTGCTGGCAGGCTAGCCATTTTATA
Source organism: Cerberus rynchops (assembly GCA_032468195.1). Taxonomy (NCBI): domain Eukaryota; kingdom Metazoa; phylum Chordata; class Lepidosauria; order Squamata; family Homalopsidae; genus Cerberus; species Cerberus rynchops. Next base: position 159,349 of record JANHFJ010006969.1, on the reverse strand, counting down.
GCCAGCTTGCAACATTGTAAACCAATCATATTTGAGTATTTCTCCTGCCTAAATGGAGGACCTGAGTGAAACCTTCACTTCACTCTTTCTTTGAATACTTAACAATCAGGATCACAACTTGGGAGGATATGGAAAAATCCCATACTTAAAACAGTCTATCAATTACTTATTGATTGGTCTGCACAGAAAGGTCAAGAACATTATATAACTATCATGGATACATTGGATTAATAAATACATAAAAGACAGTTTGAACAAATCTACCATAGAGATATGACTGCAGGCATGAAAATGGTCTTATCTCTGGAATTTGCGGGATCATAAGAAGGCTGTTTCTTTCTGCTTAGAAGTGATAACTAACTGATATTCTTCCCCTCCCTGTCTCTTCTAACAAGCATCCTTCAGTCTGGGTTCTACAGTAATTTTTAAAAAACCCTTTGACTAAATTGAGCAAAAGAAAAAAAGAGTACATAATAATTTTTATGAGAACATTAACTCAAGATGGTCACCATCTGCAAAAATTATTGCTCTTTGTGGCTTCTTTTTCAAGGGAAGAAATTTTAATTTACTGATAATCCATGAACATTGTGCTTTTTCAGTCAGTGTGGTAAGCCAACCTTCCTAGCATGGCTTGTTTAACAAAGTTGTCATCTTGATTCGTATTTGAGCAATTGGTACATTACTGAGCAATCTGCAATATTTGAAGTAGGCAGTGAAGAATTTCAGTTTAATATATCCTTCATAAATTATGTGAGGAATATAAATGAAACAACTATGCTGAGCAGGCCAATATATACAATTTATAAGGACAGAAAGAACTTATTTTGCCCAATTCCATCCCAGATGTTCAATTTAACTAAATCCCAAGAGACTTTGGGATGCAATTGCGTTACAGACCCCCTCACCTCACAGCACCCTAATAGGTTGAACTGTCCTATGCTCCTTTAAGGGATCCTTGTGGCATGTTCATGATAACTTTATTTGGACTAGATTAAAGAAACTACTCATTTCATTTTAGCCAAAGCAGCCCATATTGTAGGCCTCAGAATTAATATTATACCTTTCTTTTTCCTGTTGGAGATATAAGGTAAGAAATCTCCTAAAAAAAAGTTACCCATGTGCTACTTTTGTTCATGAAGACATCATTCCAAGAGGTTGGCAATGAGAGCACCAATCTTTTGTCAGTCTTTCAACTATTTCTCAGTTTGCATTCTCATTATCTCCTTCCGCTTTGCATTCTAATAATCTCTTCTCTCATGCAAATACTTGAATAGCTGTCATATGCATGTCTGTGTCCTATTTGTAATTCCTTTTATGCTGAAACTTGACTGGTCCTACCCTAGTAATATTTATTGGGCATCTACTTCTCAGTAACTTATTTTTCCCCCAACTATTTTGATTTTTTTTCTGTTTTAGGCATCTCCATATGTCAGTATATGGCAAGCTCCATTATTTTTTATCAACTCAATCTCTGCAATCTTGTTTTTGACCCATACTTCTGTTCTGAAAACTACTATTTCCTGCTTGTTATTTTTTATCATATTCATATTGTTTAATATTTGTTTCATATCACCATCATCATCATCACCTTTCTTGGTTTTGCTAACATCGTGCCCATTTCATTCTAAACACTCTCAGACTTGACGATCAGACTTTCTATCTATAATTCTGTCTTTTTCTACTTGCTCATATTTCTAGGATATCATTAAATAATTTTCTTTTTAAATAGCTCCTGAAGAAGCATAAGAGGATTTTACTTTTTAAACAAGGTGTTCCTAATACAATTCCAATTCCAATTCCAATTCCAATTCCAATTCCAATTCCAATTCCAATTCCAATTCCAATTCCAATTCCAATTCTAATTCTACCTCCCTTCTCCTTCTCCTCGTCCTCTTCCTCCTCTTCCTCCATAACATATGTGTTTATGTATACACAGAGAGATACACACACTCGTGTCTGCATGTAAATGCACAAAAACAAATGCATATTATTTCTAAATGCATATTATCTTCTCTGATGTTAATTCAATAACTTTAGTTTAGTTCTAAAACATGTATTTGCATTGTAATATGACCGTGCATTTTAAGCATTGTAATAACACATCTATTTGAGAAATATGAAATACAAATAAAGAATGTATTCATTTTACTTATAATAAATAAGTTGTATAACAGAAAGCTGAACTTTAAAATGTTTGGGGATTGTTTTTTTTTAAGAAGCAAACATTTTCCAATACCTTGGAGCAAAGTTCCAACTGTTCTAATCATTAACACTTCACATTTTTTTTTGATCCCATGATTGATTACATATTTGAACAGTGTGTGATACCAGAGGCTTTGAAATATGATTAATTTAGGCTCTACAAAAGTTTCAGGGATAAAAACAGAAAGAGATTAATTAGTCAGAAAACAACAATGGACTCTGACAATGAAGAAATAGAAATACTTGCTGGTGTTTGTAAGCCTATTCAAGGCAGCTGTTCTTTGCATGGGTGGGTTGCTATGCATCCGTTGGGTATTTTAAACTCGTGGAGACCTTTCTGTTTAGCATTTAGTCACTACGCATATCATACAACAGAATAAGAAAGTTGGAAGAGATCTTCCAAGAGAATAAGAGAGTTGGAAGATTCTAGTCCAGCTTTCTGGTCAAGCTTCTGAAGGCATCCGTTTCATTGATTAATTGTTCTAACTGTCAGGAAATTCCTCCTTGATTCTAAGTTGGTTGTCTCCTTTCCTGATCTCCATCCATTGCTTCTTGTTCTGCCTTCAGATGCTTTGACTCCATCTTCTTTGTGGTAGCTCCTCAATTATTGGAAGATTGCTATCATGTCACACACACACCCTGGTGCTTCTTTTCATTAAACTCAACAAACCCAATTCATGCAAATGTTCTTTGTATGTTTTAGCCTCCAGTTCTCAAATCATTTTTGTTCCTCTCTGCAGCAACTCTTCTGTTCCATCCATGTGAGAGCACAAGGTTGAAAAGATCCAACTAAGATTTTATACCGTGTGGTTTTAGCAAAAAATATATATTTTTGTTTAACTGCTGTTGATAGTGTGATGCCATAATGATCTTGAGAAGCTCAATGTTTGCCATAAATTATTCTGAGTAGGACTGAGAACATTTTAATAACCCTTAATCCTGTGGGGAACATGGTAGAGATGAGATACATACAACACGAGATGGGTACTTATGGCCTTTTCAATCTGCCTAACTATGAGTCCATCTACTATTGCTAGTACTGCTGGCTGATTGGGAGGCATACTTTCATAATAAATAGAGCATATGTTCACTGTGCTGTTGTTATGTTGTGCCTTGTTTATTATGTCCACCTGTGCTTTAAATAATAGTGCTATAAAACAAGTTGCAGATTGCATCTGTTGAAATGCTCTCATCTCTATGAACTCCAGACTCTCTTGTATTTGATCCTCTACTCAGTTTCCTGTTTCCAATAAAAAGTATTTGCAATACTTCAAATTCCAAAATGCCCGGTTTTATCCAGTCGAAGTTTAGTATTTTTTGAAGTTTTGATTTCAGTGAAAGAATCAATGCTTTCTACTCAGCTATGACTTTCCTATGTCCTGTGCCCTTAATTAATATAGTCAATATTATTAACACACTGTTGCTATTTTGGAAATGTGGAGGTCTGTACGGAGTTTACAAGCCATTACTTAATGTGTCCCTCATTTCTCATCATTATAAGAAAACCTGATTAATTAGACTGCAGAGTTGCCATGCAGAGGACATGATCTGCTTCTCTTATGTTGCATACTATATCAGTATGATTGTTAAATTACATTATATATAATATAGCCTGAAGAAATAATGGAGCTTGCATTGGTTCCTTCAATTGTTCTCAACTTGCTTATCAAAGTATACAGCTTAAAGGGAAAATTTATGACAACTCATAGTCTAAAGGAGAAGGACAGTCAGTCTAAAGGGAGTATAAGCTAAAGGGAGAATTTATGACAGGGTTAGGAGCCCATTCTCCTATTGTAGAATGTTAGCAAAGGACATTGGAGAACTGTGATCTGTTTTAAAATAACCTAACTCATACCCACACACAACAACAACAACAGGAAAGGTCAACAAATGATCTTAAAATGGGTCTTTCCTAAAGAAGTGTCAAATGGAGGGATGGATATAATTCAATACTTCAGCATCCACCCATCCTGCAAAAAAAGTACAAAAAAAATGAAAAAATAAATAAATAAAAAGACTAGGTATTTATGTGCTTTAAAAATATAAATAACAGTAGTACTTAGACAATCCATTTCCCTTTTTGCCTTTCAGCTCATCTCCAGAGACTATCCAAAAAAAAAAAAAAGGCAAAAAGGGAAATGGATTGTTCCCTCCCATATTTGGGTAACCAAGTACCTCCACAAAAAAAGAAAAACACATAAACCTT
>JANHFJ010006968.1:15125-38113 GCA_032468195.1 Cerberus rynchops | reverse complement strand
TTTTAAATTTTTAATTTTTACATTGGGTTTTTAATTATAATCAGCCACTTTAATTAGTTTATTTTAATTTGTTTTAACTTGTCATTTATTTTGTGTTTTTGAACGGCTGTACACCGCCCCGAGTCCTTCGGGAGAGGGGGCGGTATACAAATCAAATAAATAAATAAATAAAATGAGCTATGCCTCAGGACTGAAACAGCCTATATATAGTGGTTAAAGGGCAATAGCATGATTCGTCCCTTTGAAACAAAAATATGGTTTGTGTGGTTTCAATTCATGTCATCATTGTGGTTTATTAAACGATAGTTACACAATGGCTTAAATCAAGCTAACGAGACAACCAACACTTGGTATTTTGGTGTGTCAAAGCAATTGACTGAAGAAGGAACCAAGGATGCTGTAAAGTACAACAAACTACATATAATCCTTCACAACCACAGTTGGGATTGGCAATTTGGGCACTAAATGAAGCAGTTGTTAAGTGAAATCATGACTGTTCTTTTGATCTTATTTCAACTTTCCTTTGCTTTACAGAGCAATGTGACTGCAAACAATTGCTAAACAAGACAGTTGCTAATAAAGACAACCTGTGCAGAAGCTATCTCCAAAACAAAAGTCTGAAAGGTGAAATCCTAATGAAAAAAGCAATAGTAAAATAAACAGTTATCACCCCAAAATATTACTGACCAAATTTTTCATCTTTCCATTTATTTTGGCTGCATAACCCTGGCCACTTGTGTCTGTCAAAAAACTCCAAACTAAATGTGCTGTGGGGAACCTCTTGTTTTCTATCAGATAAGCCCTTTCCTGAATGTCACTATTTATCTTCCAAAATCTCATGCACCAAACAATCCTTTTATTTTCTTAAGAGTGGTAAAATCATTAATTCACTTTAAAATATCTCCTGCTGTTTTAAAAGGAAGGGAAAGAGAAAGAGGTTGGTGCTGAAGACAGCAAAGTAGTTCCTGGTAATCACTCTTCTCTTCTACTGTCTAAAAACAAAATTCTAATAGAAGGCTTCAGACATTTAGACCTTTAGTGCAAGTTTTTTAGATTAATAGCCATGAGTTGGGAGAAGTGGAATTATGGAATGTGTTGGGAAGTACGTACTCATGAGCAAGGTACATGGAGTTGGGTGGGGCAAAATCAAATTAGTCATTTTTATAGCAAAGGCATTTTTCTTAAATCTCACTTAAAAGGTGGGGTTATTTTTTTTTTACCTTTCCCATTCATTCATAAAACCCAAGATGTGTACAGTACTTTACCTTAGTTACTAAAAACTGGTGATAGCTGAGAAGGGATGTGGCAACCAAATAAAAGTTTTGGGCTGAACATTGTATAACCCTTACATGGGTAGGCAGAAACAAGCCACCCTGCTTGTTGACCGTACATGTACTCTCTTTCTCTTGCAGTCCTTGGAGCCCATTTGCAGCACTCAAATTTGTTGGAAAAATGTCAAAAATCAGCAGGAAGCAGGGAGAAAAAAGGTGTTTTCATAAGCTTAATACATCACTGAAAGTATAAGTCCCACAAATCTCTCCAGATGGCAGGAAATTGACTAAACCTCCACCCTCTGCCTTCTGTAATGGTATTACATCATGGCACTGCTGACAGCTGTGCTGGGCTGCCAAGAATACTAATACAAAATAGACCTCAACAACAGAAAACGACTGACCCCTGATGTATTGTGAACAATATTGAGGTTTCACTAAAAGGGGTCCTATCTTTCACAGTGGTGCATTGGATAGGTCAAAAAAGAACTAGGTAAAATATTCACTATTGCTTGCTTAAAAAGACAAGCTGAAGATGTGCAATGCTTAAATTGGAGAGGTGTCATTTGAAACTATAGGTACTGCTTCAGTTGGCTAGGAGCTTTCTGTAGAATCCATATTTCTGTGAAACATTTATTAATTAGATTGATATACTGCTATTCACTCAGAAGCCCAGAGTGACATATTCCTGTTTTTTCCTATAACAATTATATGAGACAGAGCGGCAGAAAGAGAATGATTGGTCCAGGTTGTCATAAAAGACCAAGGATGAGAGACTAGATTCACATATTTGGGTAATAATGTGTTGACATGGAAGAATTTAGGTTAGTTATGAAGTTTAAAAAAAACTATTTTGGTTTAGCAAATTATACAAATCTGATTTGTGTAGGTGTATTCCCAGGATCTCACCAATACTATACAAATAGGAACAGCTCCTGTTTGAGGACTTTTCCAGAGAATATCCCTAGAATTATCTTTTGAAAAGAATGTGAAATTGTTGTGCCTTTCCTTCTTTAATGGAGGGAGGGGAAGCAGAAGAAGTGATGGGAAAAACAAGCAGTTCATAAATAGAAAATAAAATGATCAAGTTCTTTTATACCAGGGGTGTCAAATTTGTGGCCCTCAGGCCAGATGCGTATGCGCTGGCCATAACTATGCCTGGTTTAGCAAAGGGGAAAAAAGTCATGCTACATCACATGACAACGCCTTGACAATGCAAGTTTCACACCCCTGTTTTATACAGTTCTGTGTTTGATGCAATGTAACTATATAGTAAAAAGTCTCATGTGGGAGCATCCTCTGTCATTGGAATGAAATTATTTCATCTGCCATCAAGCTACAATTTGGAAATAACTGCTTTGTAGCCTACTAGTATGGATATTTGATGAGTATTAAAACTTACATTCAGCATGACTTACTACCAAGGAAGTACATAACTATAATCATAGACCTCTTCCTTGAACATTTTGTAATTGGGCTGGCCAGAGGATAGTATTTTTTTTTTTTACTAATCTCTATTTTGAAATCTAAACAACACCTTCAAGTTCAGGTTCATAATGCTCTCAGATCTTTCTTGTAGTACAGACATGTTTGTGTTATTTGTATGGTCACTGCAAGAGGCACATTGAACTATTTGATCAATGTTTTGCATACGTTATCTTCCTACAAGGACTATATTGAGGCCATTTTGCAAAACTTAAAACAAACTATTTTTATGCAGGCATTAATTTCATGGCTCTAGTTCCCTAAATATAGGAGGAATGCTGAGCCAGCCATAAGTAGAGTAGGTCTAGGAGACTGTTCTATCACATAAGGAAATATATTGGAGGTGTAAAGCCCAAGGCTTAAATGGTGATTTAAAAGAAGGCAATTCACAAGTGAGTTTCAAGTTACATCACATAGAAGTCTATAATAAAATCTTATGCTGATGATTGCATCAATCAAACATTTAATTTTCTGTATTAAGAAAAATCCATACACTGTTTTTCAGAAAGTCCCATGCTATGTGTTCTTCCTTAATTTTTCTCGGAAAATAAGAATACCCTGGAAAATATGTAAACTCTAAGCAGTATCATCTTATTTTGAGATATATAAAATTGTCCAAGAAATTGTAATACACACATTTTGGCTTTAAATATCCAGAATTGTTTAGCATAACAGATGCAATCTTACTCACATTTCCTTACTTTTCAAAGTTGCTCTTTCCTCAGGTTACAAATAAACCTCCAAAGAAATAAACCAGCAAGGAATAAAAGGTAGGATTTTGCTTTGATTTTGTTATTAGCATACTCAACATCTAAACAAGCATCTTTTAATCATCATTATCTGTTGACCTGCACAAAAATTGAGCTATAATTCACATGATTTCATAGCATACAGATCAGCCATTCTAGCTGGCAGATAATGCAAGTTCTTGCATTATACCAGCATACAGATCAGCCATTATACCAGCATACAGATCAGCCATTCTAGCTGGCAGATAATGCAAGTTCTTGTCAAATGCATAGAAGTCACTAGACAGAGACGAATGCAATGAGGCAAGCAATTGTCCTTGTGCCGCAGATGCTTTTATGAACAGGAGGTACTGTACAATGAGGAAGAAATAAATTCTTAACTAAGCTTTTTAAAATGAAAACATCTTTTGTGCAACAGGCTCACATATTTCTTTTTCTTTAGAAAAATAAACATTATGACAGTGTACACTTGAATATTCAAATCACAATTTTCTTATTAACATCTGTGAATTTTCTGTATTTAAGAATCTACACGAAGAAAACAAAATTTTATTTTATTTCATGTTTTTGCATTATTTAATGATACTTCACACATAATTTAGAAAGTAAACAATAACAGATGAAGGAGGAAAGAAGAGACCCTGAATGGCTTTCAAAATAAATTCTATAGATTTGTTTTAATTTTGTTTTTAAAATAGCATTTCCAGAATACTTTAATATTTGCAATAAAAAAGAAAAAGTAATTAGCATAGCATAACAAGATAAAGAAGAAACAAGTGGCAAGTAAGAAATCATTGCTGCTTACCTAGGTTTGTAAAATCTTATTTAGCTTCCAATAGAAATTATGATAAAAATGAATAAACGAAAAGATATATTATTCCCCACAGCAAGGAGAAGCAGAGATGGTCAAATTGATTCTTTTATCCAAAGAAGAGAATATTATTTAACTTTGTTTCTATTTGGAAATTGCTTCCAGATTTTGTGTTTGCAATGAAAAAAAATGAAACTTTGATTTTGTTTTTGCTAATTAGATAGAGTTTTTTTGTTACAGAAATGGCTAGTATATACTTTTGTGTAAAAGTAAAAACTTGAAGATTTAATGTTATCTTCTACTGTGCTAAAGAGAGTTGATAGTTGGTGCCTTTTTTTTTCCTTTTCCTCTATAGACCATATTTTTCCCTCCCCTCCTTCTAGTTTTCTATTGCATTTTTGAATTTCTCTGTATTTTATATTTTGATAGACTAATAAAAATGTGAAACCAAGAAAAAAGAGTAATTTTTTATTTAACTTCCATAGATTAAAATTAAAGAATATAATAACAATATTTGAGTCACCCTACCCATTATGCTATTAATGTTCTTTACCCATCAAACAGGACACAACATTCTGACTTTACCAGTATGTCACTATTCTGCTAGAATGTATTTTAATCATGAAAGCAGAGTAGGTAAGTGCTGTAATCAATATACAATCTGAAAGCCATTTGTCTTGTCTCTATAGCAATCTCTACAGCTGAAATAAACTGCATAAACAAGCTTGGCCTGTTGTTCAATGTCCAGTTATTGTTTAAAAGCATTAACTGCACAGAGTTATATGGTAGATTAAAAATATAAAGAAATATCTAACTATTATTATTTTGGCTGTTTCCATTGCTTTGGGTCAAGAGCAATGAATTAATTTTCCAGTAAGATAATAAGTAGTGCAAAATAGATCTAGAATAGATTGTAAAAATCTGAGTGACAGCTATATGGTAGCAAATAGTTGGAGTATCTTTTTGCTACCATCTAATGGTAAAAACCCCTCTGTCTAGCTGGCTGCTGAAAATGATGTTCTCATTCACAGGTACAGTATTTGGTAGAAACCATAGTCATGTCATAGACATTGTTATAACATCGGGGTGTGTTTGATGTCATTTGTCCTGCTTTGTCCCCTCTTATGGACTACATCTGGCATTCCTCCAAAGCTGAAATAATCAGAACAGTATTACCAAACAATATGGAGCAAGACGACTTCCTTAGTGGGAGGAGTTCCTTTGGGAAAGTCCAATTTGGGGCTCAGTGTAGAATTCGTTCTGAAAGATTCGAGGCTTGGTTTGGGCCTACTTTTTCACTTCATAAATGTGTGTCCTAACTCAGGATGCAGGATGGCTTTGGTCTTTTGGTGGGGACAGGTGATCCTTCAGGATGAGGGAGAACCTACAGATCCCCACAAGAAGATAGGAAAGCCTTCATAATGTCTGAAGTAAAGTACCGTAAATGTGAGTTTGTAAGAATGGGCTCAAGGAAAGTTTGGGAATAAAGCAAACAAGGCCTGAGCTTGTGTGACAGGTAAAAATACTCTACAATTTTGGTAACAGTTAGGCTTACCATATTTTCAAGCAGACGAACTAGGATAAAGGTCATGATCAACAGCCAGGGAATGTGGATCTTAGTACTATTTCAAAGCTTATTTTACTGTGTGCAGTTAAACGGGGCATGTTTGGGTAGACCATTAATCTCATACTTCTCTAAAAAAGGGGACACATGCATTTAAACTCCTTCACCCTTTGATTGAGCCTGCTGCTAAATTGCACAGGCAAGGGGGAAATTATAACACAGTATAATTAAATGAAGAATGCAGATGATCAAGTGGTAATTATTTATTTATTTATTTATTTATTTATTTATTATTATTTATTTATTTAAACTTTTATACCGCCTCTCTCCCGAAGGACTCGAGGTGGTGTACAGCCATCTAAAAACACAACAATAGAGGTGTAATTTTTCAAAGCATTTAATTTAAAGAGTAAAATAATTTTAGCAGAAACAAAAGGTATTGCTACATAAGATACATTTTGATGTACATCAATATATGATGAGAAACCTGCTTTGTTTATTAGTAGTAGTTCACATCTTATCTTCAAAGGTTCCAATATCAACTTCCTATTTCCACTCTTAGTTAAAGCAAGTTATAGCAATGACTAAATTCAGCCTCATCCTTGCAAACGTTCAAACTGTCTTTTCTATTTCTAATATCATTTAACTTTAAAAGATAAAATATCACAACTTTCTATGATTTTATAAATGAATACCGTACGTATTCTTATTTAATGAATAAAGCTTGGATAAAATATATTCTAAACAGTAACACGAAATAATCATAGACTGAACACCTTATTTTTTTATTAGCATAACTTTAAAAAGTGGAATTCTTTAAAATATGGAGGACAATCCACAATTGTTGCTACAAGGAATTTCTGAAAGTGATCAAAATAAACTTGGCAAACAAATTCTGCTTTGAAACTGATATTCTTTTAAAGGATGACATGAGCTAGCAATATGGAAGAAATAACATCTTTTGAAAACAGGCCTGGTGAGTATTCTAATAAATGACAAAACAGAACTAGTAATTTTATCTGCCTGTATTTTTTTTTTTAAATGCTGTATTGTGGTATAGTTAGTAAAATCTACCAAGCTCTACCAAGATGAATAATGTTGCTAAAATATGGACTTTTAAAAAGCATTCTAGACATTGTTTTCTTCTTAGGCAAATATTTTGGCCAGACAATTCAATACATTTTTTTTCATTTTAATGAATGGATTCAAAATGTTTCTGTGACAAAATTTCCAAAGATATGGGAATGTAAACATTAACTGCTTCAAATTTATACTTGCATATCTAGACATTATAATTTAAGTTTTGTACTAAAATGCAATTTTATTCTCCCCAAATATTTTGTCAATATCAATTTATTATCAAGAATTAGTTTTTAAATAAAATAAACAAACTATCATGGGGCTTGCTGGAAAAAGATGCTGTTCTTAACAGACAGATGACATTACATCACCCAAACAGCAAATCAAATTTACATTGGAAACATTTATACATTTGTAATCTACTTTCATTTAAATTATTTTACCTAAATAATTGTATCACATTAATAACCATAATTCTATCACCTGGGATAGAAAATAGCAGTACTTCAGAATTTCTTATCCATCTGTATGATTATTTAAAAGCTAAAGAAAAAAAAATCAAGCAAAGGAGAACTGTCATAGAAGTGCTAATACAATACCTTTCTTGGCTGAGGATCTATGTAAGGAACAAACTTGGATGTCTCTGAATCCTCCAGCTGAATGCTAACTTCTAGAAATGAGGACCATATGTATGATTTCTGAAACTGCATTTTAAACTATATGTGTGGTACCGAATACATGGGTAACTAGAGAACACATACAGGTGTCCTTCCAGATGTGAAAATGGATGGAGCTAATTGCCATCTTTCTTAATATTTTAATCTCATACTATTTATATTGTAGTTTAACAGCTGTGATTAATATGTGTGAATATAACATCTGTTGTGTGGGGCCCACATGCTATTTTGTGTATTGTGATTAGAGCATTTATATTTCACTCTTGGAGTACATTCCCAAAATAGCTAACAATAACAATTGAGGACCAAACTAAAATACTACTGTTAAGTGTCAGTACTGTAAAATAAATAATTTAAAACATCATATGAGAAGAAAACAGAGCCAAAAAAGTACACTACTACTGGTAGTCAGTTTCAAGATATCTGGAAAAATAAAAATAGCCAATCATGACTTAGTAGACCTCAGATATATTGGCTTTAATAGTTTTAATGACTTTAACAGAAGAAAATATATATACCTCAGGATTGAACTATGGGTTTCTTGGTGTTCTCAGAGCTTGGTTGCTCATTTGCAGATGTTTCATTACCCAACTAGAGAACATCATCAGTGCAAGCAGTTGGGTAATGAAACACCTGCAAGCAAATAATTAAACTCTGACAGCACCAAGAACTCTACATTAGTGTTGCTCATATATTAGATTAAGCACAAAATTAAAGAAAATATGAAGACTTGTTTTAAAAAAGGAAATATTTTTTCTGGACTTAATAATCACACAAATATATCATTGTATATCAGACCTGCATATGACATTGTATCTAAACTGCTAGGGAATGTATCTGGTTTAAAACATAGCAAGTGATTTTTAACTGGCATAGGATGCTATCAGCATATAACACCAGTAAATGTTATGATTTACTTCATAAAGCTTATGATAAGCTCCCAGACATAATTAAGTTTCTAGTTTTAATGCTTAAAGCCTGAATGGACAAGGTCCAGTATTTTATGAACTCCAAATTTATCTCGCTTATTGAGACAGGATTATCCTTTGAATATTGATTTCCTGCAGACTAACTTTAACAAAGGCAGTCCTAATGGAAACCTTCTCCTTGATGGAAGATTATAATTTGGAGCCACTACAGACCTTTAGGAAATTGCTTTATTTTGGGGAACAGTTTTTAAATCTTTGTTTAAGTGTTGAATTTCATGACATTTTGTGACATTAATTGCCAAAAGGTCTGAAGTACAGTCTTATGCTCAAGAGCCAGCTGAAAAACTATATATAGATTGGGTAGAAACATCACTATGAGGCAAAATATAAATTATTATGCAGCCCACAGAATATTTCTGATATGGCAGAAAAACATTCCACTGTCAGTAAAAGTGAAGGAAATGTGGATAGGATGGGAATGGGGATAACGAAGGGAAGAAGCATGATTATCCTATAGCCTATATTCTTCTAAAACACCATCTATATCAGCTCTTGATCTGGAGCAAGGAAAGTGATATTGCTATTAACATCAACAGGATTTTCAGGTTAAAAAGTATAACATCCATATTAATATTGCCTCAATTGAATATAAAGTAAGTTTTACCAATACATTATTGTCAATATCCAAACATCAAATGTAATTCCTTTGCAGATATTTGCTTTCATAAATTGATTCGCATAATCAGAATGAATGTAATGTTCTGAAGGGGTGCTCAGTTTGTGACTAAAAGTTTAAAGAGCTCTACTGCAGACTAAATCATGTCTTGTAAAGATTTATTTATTTATTATTATTTATTAATTCAATTTGTATACCGCCCCCTCTCCCGAAGGACTCGGGGCGGTGCACAGCCATTAAAACACACAAATAATAATTAAAAATAAATTAAAATAATTAAACTATGGCTAATTGATTAAAATACAATTAACATTTTTTAAAACTCCAATTAACAAAAAAACCCGTTACTTTAAAATCAATTAGACATAAATTTAAAATTCAGTTTAAAATTAATTTCACCCCTCAGGTATCAGGCCAGGCCGGCTCATTGAAATAGATGGGTTTTCAGGGCATGTTGGAAAGCCCGGAGATCCGTAATAGTGCGGATCTCCGGGGGGAGTTCATTCCACAGGGAGGGGGCCGCCACAGAGAAGGCCTGAACCCTCGGGGTTGTCAGACGACATCGTCCCGACAGTGGGACCCCGAGGAGGCCAACCCTGTGGGAATGCACAGGCCGGCGGGAGGCTGACAGTGGCAACAGGCGGTCCCGTAAGTACCCGGGTCCCAAGCCATGGAGCGCTTTAAAGGTGAGAATCAGCACCTTGAATCGCACCCGGAAGGCCACAGGGAGCCAGTGCAGCATGCGCATAAGAGGTGTAGTGATCCATCCAATCAATCTGCCCTGTTTTTTTTTGCTGTTGTTTTAATATTTTCAATTATTTTTTATTTGTTTTTTGCACTTAGCCATATGTTCAATTAGATTTGTCATTATTTATTTACTTACTTACTTTGGATGATAGACATATCTTTCCCCAACCATGTTTAAACTCAGTTACATGACTGATCAACTGCCTACTTCTGCTGGAAGATGATTCCTAGCTTCCCCTACTCTTTTTGTGAAGTAATACTTTCTAATATTACTTTTGAACTTTCCTCCTGCTAGTTTGAGGTGTACCCGTGTTTTTGATTTTTGTTGAAATTGTTCAAAAACCCAATATAATGCCTAAAACTCTTGCTTTCTACCAGTTAAAAATGCAGTTTTTATAGAATTAGCTTAATGCAATCACAGTCGTGCCAATGTTTTCTAGGGAAGGATAACATGCTGGCATTTTAAATTTAATCACTTCTCAGGCTTTCTGTCATTCTAAGTTACTTTCAAGAGGTTGGTTCAATTTTCAAAGGCTCTACAATATTTGGCTCCAACACGATCAGTTTATACTTTTTACCTTCCTTTAAATATTGTTATGCACCTGGGTCAATTTTTCCATTGTAAAAGCTAACCAAACGCTTGTCCTGTTACAACTCCACAATGTGAACAACAGTGAAAGGTAAGTCAGGATTCTGGGATGGAAGAGGTGAGCAGTAGTGGAGGGCAAAGGAAATCCTCTCCCTCTTAAGCAGCCCTTTCAGGTGAGGGTCTGCAAAAGAGGAGTTCCCAAACTGTACCTCCATTAAGGCAATCAAAGCCAGCCTGGGTCTGGGTCCCAGCTTCAGCTCAGTGGAAAAGAGGATTGTAAAGCCGTTTTCTTTCACGGTTGAATTGTAGAGCAAAGTAGCTATAAAGAGCCTAAGCTGGCAGCCCACAGGGCTCGAAACCGGTGAAACAGAACTGAAGGTAAACTAGTCTCTGAGCATATACAGAATACATCTGCTTCCTGATGACTTGAACCGGCTTCTAAGCATTATAAGGGACGAGCTCGCGGGCTTCAAGTTCTGCAGCTTCCTTTTTAATGACGGTTCTCCACCCAGCTTTCTTCACAGCCAGAGAGAAAAGCTAGCAATAATTGGTTAATAAACTCTTTGATCTGTTGCAACTTGGACAAATCTTCCTCCGGCGAAATAAGAGTCCAAATCTCAGTCTTTAACCACTAGACTGCAATCCCCTTTACAGGCCTTCAATTACATCATTTGGTTTAGCGAAAGGAGTGCCTTTATGCCTTTAAGACGGAACTAGTTTCCAATTTCGGTTTGTTTACAACTCCCTCCACATAGATCAGTCATCGTCACAGGTTAACATAGCTGGATTTTTTTACACAATTAGTAGTGTCCTTCCGCGAGCAAGAGCTTCCTACTCAACTCTCCTGTCCAAATCTTTTTTGCCACTAGATGACATCACTGCTCTCCCTAAATTCTCGAATAGTTACTGAAATTCCTCAATCTTAAACGAGTGACTCGTTACAAAATTATCTTAATCTTTAGAGTTACGTTGGAACTACTTTTTGGGCACTACCATATTTTTTTTCTCGAGGGGTAAATTACGAAGCTATTTTCTTTCAATACTATTGTGACATATAAAGTTCCTGAGGTGACATTCGTTTGAAGATGAGTTCTAGGAGAACTCAGAAAGGCCGGTTCAATTAGCGTTAAGATTTCCAGATTCTCAAATAGTTGGTATATTCCAATTCCCACCTCCTACACCGCCTCCAACTATTCTCTTCTGATTGGTTCAATTAATATTGAAGGACTTCCATTATAGCCATTGATGTTTTAGTTGTTTAGGCAGCCTACCAGAGAGGGCTTCCTTCTTGTACCAGCCCTCCTTGAATATTGATTGGCTAAAGAACACTCCCTTGCCGCGATTCTGGGAAGGGTAGTCATTGTGTTAAAAGAGAACTGGGCAATCGATCGGAAGGAGAAACCACAAATCCCGAGATACCTTGGGACCAGGAAAATGAGAAGCGGCTGCGCATTGCGTTGAAGGGGCTGGTTCGTTTATATAAGGCGAGGAAACGCGCTAGGAGTAGCAGTTGAGAACTGGCGGCGCTTGAGTAAGGGAGGAAAGTGGTGGAAGGAGGGGTGGGGTTAACTGCAGGGAGGGGGAGATTCGAACTTTGGGTGTGCGTGGAGGAGCCAACCTTCCCTCGCTTTGTTAACTCTTTCCTCTCCGAGGGGGAGGAGGAAAGCATTTTTAACTCGTTCGGGACTGGAGAGTTTTTAATAGCTGAAGCTTGGGACGGAAATATTTTTCATGCGATTTTTGAGATCCAGATTGTTGAGAAAAAAGAAGAACTGTTACACACTCTTGGCATTGAAACTGCCTTCAACTTTTTCGTGCCTGAACTGTTAACCCTTGATTGTGTGGATTTGGACATTTAACATTTTTATCACCTACGCTGGAGCGAGAACCCTGCTGCTTAACTCTTCAGTGGCCTTTTGTCTTACCTTCATTTTTTAAAATATAATTATTGTTGCCTACAAGGTGTTTTCAAGGACATACTGGCTCTTTTGCCGTGGTTTGATCTTTAGCTGGAACTCTTTTTGCTTTTTATAATTCGAGATGTGTATCTTTTCTACAGTGTGACAAACAGGAGAAATAAGAGACTGGAAGAAAAAGCGGATGCTTCTACATTTCCCAGAAGGTAACCAACATTTAAAGACTGACCAAGACAGCTTGCCGGTCTTTTTTTTTTCCTGCAGTTTAATGTTTGTAACACTCTAGAAATTCAAGAAAGAGCAAGATAGGCTTCCAGATTAATACTGGTGATAACTGTTCAGCGATTAAGCAGTAAGAGTTCTGTAAAGGCTTGCAAGTTGAGCTGAAGTGTTAAAAAAAGTATTTGATTTCTCAGAACTTGTGAAGCTGGCAACCCCACCACCATCCAGCAAGGCACTGTCGTCTAACTAAATTCTCCCTCCATCGAGAGAAGGGGGAGTCAACATCTCGGACTAACTAGCCAACTGTCTCCTTCGGGCTGAGGAAATTGCTAAAAGCACCAGCTATGGCTGATGCTGCCTTCTCTGCCAATCTGAGGCAACAGCCTAATGGCAAAACACCTTTCCCTCCCTGCAGGGGTGCAGGTGGAGACGACTCTGGCGGAGGGGGACCTTTTGTGGGATCTCCACCCACTAACCAGGAACTTCTCCAAGGAAGAGAGATTGCCGATAGGTGGCAACAAAGAGAGGTGGCTAAGCAGCAGGATGGCAGGCTGGTCAGTACTGATGTTGCCTTCCCTGGTACAGATCTCACAGTTCCTGTGGTTGGAGGAAGCCAACGTCTGTTTGCCCCAGGGATTAATCAGATTGAGGATGAGACATTTGGTGCAGCTGCAGACACCCAGGATGCAGGAGATGGAGAGCAGCCAGACCTACAGGAGCAGGGATACTGTGGGACTGTTGACCAGAGTTGCAGATCCCAGTCTGGTGGAGAAGAGGAAAAACAGCTGGGCAAAAAGAAACATAGGAGGCGCCCTTCAAAGAAGAAGAAACATTGGAAGCCTTATTACAAACTCAGCTGGGAAGAGAAGAAGAAGTTTGATGAGAAGCAGAGTCAACGGGCTTCCAGGATGCGGGCAGAGATGTTTGCTAAAGGACAGCCTGTTGCACCATACAACACCACACAGTTTTTGATGGAGGATCATGATCAAAAAGAACCAGATTTGAAGACAAGCCTTTGTCCCAAAAGATCTGCCACCAAGTCAGATGAAACCAGTGAGGAAGACTTTGTGGAAGAGGAGGATGGGGGTAGTGATGGGATGGGAGGGGATGGTACTGAATTCCTTCAGAAAGATTTTTCAGAGACATATGAGAGATATCATGTAGAGAGTCTACAGAATATGAGCAAACAGGAATTGATCAAGGAATATTTGGAGTTGGAGAAGTGTCTTTCAAAGATGGAGGATGAGAACAACCGCTTACAGATGGAGAACAAAAAATTTGCAGGGGACTCAACAGAGGACCCCAGGGTAAGTCAGTTAGTACAGGAACTAGACAGGTTGAGAGCAGAGAACCAGAAACTCTTGAAAGAAAAGGAACTTGGCAGAGAACAAGAGAACAATTTCAATAAACTGGGAGAATGAAACTAAACATTTTCTGAGGACATAAGTGGAATTGGACAGAAACTATCCCAAGATGCTGTATTCATATTGTGGGAGTGCTTGTGTGTATGTGTATACACATACACACACACACGGAGGACTTTATGTGATTTAATCAGAATAAATTCACAATCTTACACTGTTTTTGAAGATAGTTCTAATATAGTGTGTGCTTTTTTTGAATTATGTGTAATCAAGGGGTTTGGGATTTGTTTTTTAAAATAACACAGAATATCCAGCATTCCTTGGAAAAATTCTAAATTTTCATCGGACTCATACAGAAACAGAATTTGTGATGTTTGTAAAGGAGAGACATTGGTGAAGAGGAAATGGGGCATGGGAAGGGACATGTAAAATAGTCACATGGGGGGGAGGCTATCCTGATTCATGAAGAGAGTTTAAATAAACTGAAGGTCATGTCAGCATAATTATTCTGGTGTGGTTTCTAGAAAAATAATTCAAAATATTTTCTTTGGGCAGAGAATATTGTGAATAATTTTTCCAGGTAACATTTGGATATTGCTTTAAAGGAATATGAATTGGAAAGGATGAATTTTTCTAAGCCATTGTGTGGTGGTTCTAATAGAAGACCAAAGAGAAACATTTATTTACTAGGGCATTCTTTATTTGTTAATATGTTTTGTAATTATGGGGCGGGCAAGGGGTGAGCTGCCAAAGCAAGTTACTTTATTTAGCTGCTCTGTTTGGCTCCACACCAAACCTGCATGGTAAGTCTCTGTTCCCATCTTTATACTTTGGAGACAGAGGATGGGCAGGTATGACCTGCCCAAGGCAATAGAGGTGGAGCATTCAAATCATGTTGCCTAACTGCTATTTTCTATCACTGAAAATGTTGAATAGGGATATTGCTTGCTATTTATCCACAAACTATTTTGCTGCTTTAATAAGTAATTATTAGATAATACTTGAGAAGGAAATGGCAAATCACCTTTCTCTTTTTTTAAAGGTTCAGGCTTTAGTTTGGATAGGATGAGATGACGTTGCTGTGCTATTCAATTTTGTACTTTAGATCAACAGCAAAAGAGGAGTTTTCCAATGGCCACTCCAGTTAGTAGTATGCAATGGCTTTTCTTTGTGTTTATTTTATTGGCCAAATTGATATAGCCACCTTTCTAAAAGAACGAGTTTTGCCAGATATTCTGCCCTTATCTTAGTTTAGTAGGCTAATTCACTTTCTTCAACTATGTGGACAGCTTATCTATATGGGAAGCCTAATTTTCCCCCTCCCCCCTTGATCATGATAATGACAACATAAAGAGGATCATGTGTACATGCAGACATGAAAGCTACTGCTATGATCCTATGCATCAGGTAGCCTAATGTAATCTGGCTATGGGAATCATAATCTTAAAAGAACCCTTTTCTATTAGAACTTCCAGCTGAGGCTGATGGAAATAAAATCTAAACAACGGTAGGTTCTGCCACAGTTACGATAGCTTCTTTTAATGCAACTCCCACTTGAAATTGAGAATTGCTTTCAAATAAACATGGAGAAGTTCTTACTTGGGTAACCTCTTTATCCAAGCTATCAACTGGATAGGGGTGGGTGCTCCCAACACTATTCCATTAATTGCAAAAGCAAGTTACCATTTTGATGAATTCGGTCTACAAAAATATGGGAGTGGATTTAGTGAATACAGATTCTGCCTTTGCCACAAAACTTGTATTTCATTTTTACTCTATTCTGATGCATACACAGACTTGGCATAGACATAATGCTGTTCAATTTCATAGTATACCCCCATATTTTATATTTGTCTTCCCTCATAATAAATTGTCCTTATTTTTAAAAGCAAGAAATGTATTAGTATATTAGACAACTTTGTTTACTGTAGGTACTAATCTGTAAATATATATGGCTTGCCTTATAAACCACTGGGGTCATTTAAGAAATAGACAAGCTAAATTTCAAAAATAAAGCAAATACAAAACAAAATTGGGGATCTTTAAATGGTCATTGCTAACTTGACCATTAAGATATGTAAGGAACAATTCAAATCTTTGCTTTCTATTTGAAGGAATCATGCCTAACTTCCCTAGGAAGGTGCACTAATATTGAGGGGCACTGTGACAGAAAAAAGACCTCACTTCATGCCTACCAGTAGTATCTAGAATAGAGCTCTGACTGTAAATTATGGGCTGATATTCAAACCCCTTAACAATTAGAAATACTAATTAAGTATCGATTAAGATAACAGACAGCATTGAGTTTAATTGTGAAAATGGCAAGGAGGCAGTCATGGATTTGTCTAGAGGGTATTCTAGATTTCTTAACAAAAATGCACAGTTCTCTGCAGTGATAAATTTCGTGTTTTAGAGTTGTATTGGCCACTGAAACATCTATGCATTAACAGGTAAAAATTAGCTGCTTGGGCTTTTCCCTCCCGGAATAGCCTAGAAACTGGGAAGGATTGCACAGGAGTTGATCAGTTCTTTTACCCAACTGGAATCCCAGAATCAAATGGACATGGTCATTCCAAGTTGTAGATACATCCTGATTCAAGAATGCTACTTAACTTTATTGTCTGAGGCCATTTCAGCCATTGGTTCTCCACATCTTCATTTGTCCCATGGATACTTTTGCTACCCTGCTACTTTCCACAGTTCACTTCTCCCCTTCACTAGCCAAATTGCTTTAGACAGAGGTTTGTCTTAATTAATTCCCCACACACAAACACACACACCTAGGAAATATAAGACAAAGTTGGGTAGTTGGTTTATTGCACAAGTGAAGCTTGACAGGTAAAACCAGCCTTCTGAAGGCCAAAGTCTATAAATCAACCTTTATAGTGGTTGGAGTGCTCTGTAGTGGAGGCTGCTATGTCTAAGGATACTTTCTTAGAGAATGGGAGGAGTTGGACTTGGCAGTTTTTTGAAGGGCCTTTCTAGCCAGAGGAAAAGTTTGGGGGAAATTTGAAAGCAACTCTCTGCCTTGTTTGTTTTAGGAGTGGTTGAAATGCCATCCATATCCCTTTAGCCACCAAACTGCAGGATGGGTGGAACTTCAACTGCGATACCAGGGAGAGGTCTTGAATTTTTAGTTCATGTCTTCTAAAATGAAAAACTGCTTGTATTTCTACTCCAGGACAAAAGACCGTAGAGCTCTTCTGAAAGGAAGTGGTCTGGCTGATTACATACCTTATGGGAGGAAGCCAGGCAAAATAACTTGCTATTTCATCCAGAAATACCCAACCTGGTTTTGAAATCATAATCTAATTTCTATATCCTTGATTTTCAATAATTAGAAGGAATATATTTATAAAAAGTAACATTTTTTTTCTCAGCCCAACTTTTTTTGCTGTAAAATATATGAATAAATATGTTTCACAGCTGCAGAAGCTGTAGAGTTCTATGTAACTCTTAGCTCTTGCTTAGAATCAGTGTGGATCTGGCAATAGTTTTGTTGTCTCTGAATTTTTTTCCCTCTGGGGATTGGCAAAATCTGTCCATAGCAAGACTTTTGTGCCTTTCATCATGTGGGAATTCAAATGGTGAAAATTATGGTTAAAAATCCACACATACAAGGAGTCTAGACTCTTTTTTTGGGGGGGAGCTAATTGCAGCAACAAAATATACTGATGAACTCGTGTGTGTGTGTGTGTGTGTGTGTGTGTGTGTGTGTGTGTGTGTGTGTGTGGTCTGTGCAATCTTTTGGGATCTTTTATTTCTGACTAAAGTAAAGGGAATTTGGCATAAAATTTGAGTTCATTTAAAATTCCTGTATTTGTAAGTAAAATGTAAGAAGGAAGTTCTACTCATATTTCCCAATGCTCATCTCTTAAAGGAAATAGTGGCTTTTGACTAATGAACATTTGAATTACACCATAGCCACATCTTAAAACAAAGTGAATGGTATCAGCATTTTACAAAGTACTCCAATGCCAGCTCCTTGAAAGTCAAAGAGGTTCAATAATAAACTCATGGGCCAGTTTGGGGTCCTGAAATGGTGCTGCTTACAAAAGCCAATGGGCTGGCAAGCTTTATGATTTTTTTTATAACAATAAACAGAAGCTTAGCTTTTACTAGAATAGTAAGACATTTTCATATTATGATTAAACATTTTTGCTGAAATGAGTTGAAATAGATTTGAATATTTTTATCAAAATGATATGACTTATATTTGCACAACATACTGTATATAATTATTACCTTGTTATTGAGGTATTCTTAACAAAAATGCACAGTTCTCTGCAGCGATAAATTTCGTGTTTTAGAGTTGTATTGGCCACTGAAACATCTATGCATTAACAGGTAAAAATTAGCTGCTTGGGCTTTTCCCTCCCGGAATAGCCTAGAAACTGGGAATGTGAACAATATAGTTTGAACTTGAAAAGGCTGCTTTATCAGGCTCATCTTAATCCAGTTATTAAGATATCCAAGATGGAGTCATTTGGGGTGCAAGTGACAAAGGACATGTGAAACTGAATTAATGAAGCCTATCTGGTGGGAGTAAATTGGCATCATGCCCTTGCTGTAAATAAAGCCAATGTTTTTTTCTTAATGTGCAAAAGCACATAATCTGGGTGGTTTACCTCTTAATCCTGTTTCCATAAACTAAAAGTCGAACACCTACAGCATGGAGATGCTTCACTCGGTACTGCTCAAACTAATAGTTCTATGGGTATCTTATTAAGTAAATCTACTATTGGAATCTCTCAGCTTTCTCTGTTAACAACTTTTTCAAGAAAAGCTGAGACATGGATATCTATTGGGTATACCAAAAACTAGAGTTTTAATTTTGGGAAAAGAAAGTACCAGGAAACAACTATTCTCTCTTGTTTTGTTAAAGGGCCATTAAACAGAAGACTTACCTTAGGACTTAGCATGTCACCAAAAGGGGATAAAAGCAAACTAGCCTAGACATCAAAAGAATGCTATGCAAATCTCTTAGCAGGGCTGCACCCACCAGAATCTGCATGTCACCTCAAACACTGCATTTCCCAATGGACTTCTGGAAGTCACATCCATACTAGGAACCATCAGCTTAAAATCAATTAAGCCATGTATATTTTAATGTGAAGCGATCTCTTCTCTTTCTGATACAAGGGTATCAAACTGATGGCCCACAGGCAGGATGTGTCACATGCAGGTCACGTCCACGCCAGCTCCATGAATGGGGAAAACATAGCAAAACATCACGTGACGGCAATGTGACACTGCAAGTTTGACCTGAGCTCATTTTCAGAAGGAAAAGTGAGCAAAGAGCAGATGAGAAGGCATACCAAGGAAGAAAAGGTTCCCAGGACTAGCTGTAGCTAAGATCCATTCCTATTTTTCCCTCTACCTCTGAATTGCACTTCTATGTATGATGCATGCCACTCAAAGGAACTTCTTGAGATGGGTGGCTAAAGAAGTCAAATATTTTTTTTTAAATGTGTGCATTCACATTTGGCAAGGGTAGGGAATACAGGTAGTCCTCAAGTTACAAATGTAATGGAGCTTGCCCATTCCATTTGTAACCCAAGGATTTATGGGAATGAATCTCGTTCAAGGTACAAGATCACTCCCTCCTTTTGCCTCCACACATTTGCTAATCGAATGCAAGGCTCCTTAAGTGCACATGAGGTATTTCAGGGAGGGAAAGGCCATGGTGGGCCTATTGATGGAACTGGCCACTTTCTGAAGACCACCCAAGGCCTCCCCGACCCACTGAAATACGTCATGCTGGCCCAAATTGCTCCCCAACCTACTGTGCCAGGTCACTTACTTTGTGAAGATATAGAAAACAGTCTCCCCTCCAGTCTCATGTGCCCCTCCAAGGCTTGGTTCAGCCCTCCACGGGCCTCCACCAGGCTATTGCAGGCTGAAATTGAGCCTCTGGGGGTCGGATCAGAGCCTCCAATGCTCTGGCCCTCCACAGACCTTCCCCCGCCTGTTGCAGGCCAAAATGAAGCCACCGGGGCCCATTTTGGCCTGCAGCAGGCCAAGGGAGGCATCTGGATGGCAGAATGGGGCTTCTGAGGGGTGAATCTGCCCCTTAGATGCTTCATTTCGTCTGGCAAGTTGCTGACCAAGGCCTCTGGATAGTCAAACGAATTCTGAGGGGTGGATCTGCCCCTTAGAAGCTCCCATTTCAGGTGGCAAAATGCAGGACAAATGTTGCAGAGCCTCTGTGGTTGTTTGTAAGGGTGAACAACTGCCATGGTGCTGCAAGATTTGTAGTTTTGGGCCTTGTTCAGAAATGCTAGGGGGCACTGATCGCATAACTTCAAACGTTCATTAAGGGAACACTCGTAACCTGGGGATTACCTGTATATTGCTTCCCATATGTTGAGGAACTGCAACAACCAGAATTCCGTACTAATTGCCATGTGAGCTGGTCTTCTGGGAAATACAGTTAGCAACACATGAAAGGCTACAGGTTCTTTATCAATCATGTGAACTATGTATGCACAATGCACTGATCCTTGACTAAATGAAATGTGGTTTGCAGAGGTCAAAGTTTTAACTTTACATGACAGATTTGATCATAAACCTCAAAGGCCGTAGTGTATTTTGCCAATGTATCAGACTAAAATGTGATTAACTTCTTCATAGTCCAATATGCAGGGTGACTTTAGTCAGGGTAAGAGATTGTCTTATTAAATCACTATAATGATTCACATTTTTTAAGTGTATTTATAAGCAGCAGAAACTGTTGTTGAGCTACAATTCCAAGCCTATAGAGTGAGTTTGGGTCTAGAGGACCACTGGTGCTTCATCTTTGCATTTACCATTCTAGTCCACTTGCTTTTCCACAAGGTAGGTATTTAAGCTTCTACATGGCTTTATCCAAAACTGCTGTTTTTCACCCACTGAATTTCCCCCATTTGGGAGTTCAAAAGTTATTGGATTACAAGTAATCTTCAACATACAGCTGTAATGGAATTTTCCATTATGGTGATATGTTGTGAGGGTCATAAAATTATCCAGAGTTTATGATTTTTTTTGCCACAGTCATTAAGATTGTACTATATTTCTATGGTGGTCATTAAGCAAATGTTGCAGTTGTTAAGTGAATGCCACAGTTATTAAGTGAACCAACGGTTCGATATGAGTGTGGTTTTGCCAAAAACCAGAAGTGTTGTTTTTCGGCAAAAATATAATAAAACATGATCATGTGACCGTGGGACATTGCAAATGGTCATAAATGCAGCTGTGTTTCCAAACTCCTGATGGAGTGAGGGAAGCCTGACTGTCAGAACTTCAAACCTGGATTGTAAGCCCCATTTTTTGACAGGGCAGGCATCAAAATTTTGAATGGTTACTAAGAGACCAGTCATAAGTCAAGGACCACCAGTATACATTCTGTTCTCTTCAACATGACAACTGGTTAAGAAAATTGGACACTATACCCAGTATTAGGGGAAGGATTAGTGAACACGAGTTCAAGTTGAAAATGAAACTTTGCAAATGTCCTCTTCTACCAATTCTCCTTATGCATTTCTTTCTTTGAAGCTTATTTCCTAAGGAAAATACCATGGCAAAGACATTTGGTATTGGGGAAAATTACTTATTTTTAAAAAATAAGCAACCATGTAAGAAAACACTAGCACTGCCAATTTATGGGTACACTTTTGTTTTTAAAAGCAATGTTCAAATGAAGGATGGAAGTTTTTCCTGGCACAGAGACAGTGGAAAGGTTACCTGCTTAAGTTGGCAAGAAAATTTATGTTAAAGGCACAGGAGCAATGTCTGAGAAAATTCAGCAACCAAGAAATCAATCAAAATTCTACATTTGCATAATTCTGAGAATTGTTAGTGATTAAAGAACTGAGGTTTTTGACTGAAAACACAGTATTTATGTGCCTTTAAAAATCCAAAATGTTGATATGTCAAGCCATCTTAATTATATCCAAAAATTCCATAAATTAAAGTGAAAATATCTGGATGTAAAATACTGCATTTTTAGAGTGTTGAGCAATCCCCTTCTTCTTGCTGACTGGAGGATTGTGCAAAATGAAATTCAGATCACTAGAGTTAACTACATAGATAGGGAATCCCGAATAAAAGGTTTTCAGAGATTTATTGTTATAAAAATACTATTTGTTAATTTGTAACTGCTCCCTCAGTTTAGTGCTCTCTTCTATCTAAAAAAAGAATAGCTTTTGAGAACAGCATTGAAATCTTCTCTTGAAACCCCAGCTCAGATGGCTGATTGAAATCTAATTAGATTTAGCAGACTTTTATTCTTTTGCATTCAATATAAATATACTTGATCTAAAAGAATCCAGGAAAAAGGAAAATAAATTACTGATTCTTCAAAACAAAGGGCAGTAGTGATTCAGATTAAAGTACACCCCTGAGACAAAATGTATTTGTTTTTATCCTCTACCCCGATAACAAAACTTGATGTGTATAGGCAATTAAACATTAAAAAGCAAAGCTATGCAAACCAATATTGGGAACTATACAAATGGCAAATATTGAAAGAAGGTAATTATTAGTGTTATCCTCCCTTTCAGTGACCATCATAAACAATTTTTGTACATTGAGCTAACCCAGTGTCTCTTAATCTTGACAACTGTAAGACAGGGTGACTGAGGATTTCTGGGAATTAGAACCACCTGTTTTAAAGTTCCCAAGGTTGAAAAGCTCTGAGGTACCATTTGATAACCAAGTACCAAAAGGGTGTCACAGTGTACCACCCACAATTTTGTCCTCCCAATTTATTTATTTATTTATTTTATTTATTAACATGATTTATATACCGCCCCCTCGGGGCAGTTCACAGCTAATAAAATAAGCATAAATTTAATTTAAAAACCAATTAAAATAATTAAATAATGGCTAATCAATTAAAAGCAATTAAGTTTAAAATTTAACTTTAAAA
>JANHFJ010006963.1:46512-57348 GCA_032468195.1 Cerberus rynchops | reverse complement strand
CAAGCAGGGCAAGAAAGATTAGGCTAGAAACAAAACCAGCATGTTTTTTTTCCCTGCATTTCTTACAGGATTAACCCTGTAAAGTAAAAAAACAAAACAAAAGGAGATTTCTTCTAACAACCGGTTCTCTGAACTGCTTAGATAATTTACTACCGGTTCTAGCGAACCTGCTAGAACCTGCTGAATTTCATCTCTGCCTGCAAGGAGAAAAACCAATCTCTCTTAGCTTCTAGGTGCTTACAATTTATTAAAAATGGTAATTCAACTAAACCCCAAGCTCTAACACAAGCCCCCAACAAATAAGCAATACCATCCTGAGAAATTTATACTCTATGGTATTTTCTTAACTTCCAGATTTCTCAAATATCTCTAGGATTTTTATATCTACATTGAATTATCTTCATCAAATATTAGAGCACTGTTCAGTTGTCTACAATAATTGTCAAAATATTACTGAAATCTGAAAAGAGAAGAGAAAGGCAAACTGTCACCACTAGAGGGTACAACATAAATGATAATTTCCCTAGGAAATCATTTAAGCTATCTAATTGTATTATGTTGCTTCAAACAAAGTTTCAAACGTAACATAAAAACTAAAATTACTCATGTTACATTCCAATATATTTCCTAAAAGATGTGAATAAATATTCATAGACTAGGGATACTGCATGTCACTTGGTTAGGTGGTTTACCAGCTTTAATATTGTGGATGAAAGTGGAATTATAAAGCCAATAGAAGTGTATGTGTATGTGTGTAAGTACCTGCTAAAAGATTAATAAAGTAAATTGGCAGAATTCCCTTGTGATAGCCTGATTAAATAAAGAACAATTCCTTTGGAATGTTACAAGTTACAGAATTATAATTACTCTGGTACTGAGAAATAGTGAGAACCAAATATTGAAGTTATCACCAACAAGAAATAATAGCAATAGCACTTGGATTTATGTACTGTTTCATAATGCTTTACAGCACTTTCTCTGCAGTTTACAGAGTCATCATATTGCCCTCAACAATCTGGGTTCTCATTTTACTGACCTCAGAAGGATGGAAGGCTGAGTCAACCTTGAGCCAGTCAGAATCAAACTGTTAGCAGTCGGCAGAATTAACCTGCAATATTGTATTCTAACCGCTGTGCTACCACAGCTCAAGGAAAGAAAGAAATGAACTAGTCTGGTA
This sequence comes from Cerberus rynchops, assembly GCA_032468195.1. NCBI lineage: Eukaryota > Metazoa > Chordata > Lepidosauria > Squamata > Homalopsidae > Cerberus > Cerberus rynchops. Next base: position 56,171 of record JANHFJ010006963.1, on the reverse strand, counting down.
GAAGATTTCTCTGAATGTCTCAAAGAGAAGAAGAAACTCTTTCACAATTTCTACTGGGCAAAATGGCCTGTACATAAAACTGCTACATTACTGCTGAGAAAGTCTCATGAAATTAGTTCTAATCTGATGTTTTCTGATGTTTTTGGAATTAAACTGAAAAAAATGGGCATCTAGAAAATCAGCAGACCACTGAGAAGATGGTTGTAGATTGAAACAAGGCTCCTTTTAACTGCTCATAATTAAATATGTGCAGGGACATTATATTCCACCCTTGAGGATGTGATCAACATTTTTCTTATGAAATAAATTTCCAAATAAAATTATTTTCCATTAAATTAAATAGTAACTGGTAGGAAAAAGGAATATATCTGTCTAATATTAATATTGATAAAATTATTTTCCATTAAATTAAATAGTAACTGGTAGGAAAAATAAATATATCTGACTAATATTAATATTGCTTCGCCTAACTAGAATGAATCCTGAAAAAATATAGCTATTAAATATTTAAATAATGCACATGCATTAAAAAATAGAAATTTAGAGTACGTTTTGCATTTAAACCTTAAGAGTTTTAGTGGCTTATATTGTGATTCCCCATGTTGTATTTCCTTTATAGCAAACAAATTGGCCCAATGTTACTCAGTGAGCATTCTGTGTGGGGACTTATACCTGGATTTTTCAATGCCCTGGCTAACACTACCCTAAATATCTTTACAACTCAATATGTTGTTTCCAAGTTCATGGAGGCTTGAGAAGGAAACAAGAAACAGAATTTTCCCATTGTCCAACTGTCACTTTCAAGAAATACAATCATTCAATACACTTGTCTTCCAGGCTACTCCTGTACACTTATACATAAGGACTGAGTGCAAGTTGAAAAGCATAGTTGAACTTTTGTGACCCTAGAAAATCAGAAGTATTCAAGAGGTTAGCTACTTGGATTCTTGTTCAGCTGTGATATTTAAAACTAGCCCCTTTTCTTCAGTGCTGCTGCTTTGTGGAGTTAGAATAGAAGTTAGAATATAATAGAGCTGGAAAGGGCATTGATGGCCCCTTAGTTCAGCTGCTCTAGCAGGAGACCCTATACCATTTCATATAAGTGGTTGTCCAGTCTCTTTTTAAAAACCTACAGTGATGAAACAACAAACAGATGTTGTGTGAACATCTGATCCTCCACTAGCAGGAATCTGTGGAAATGCTCATTTTGTGTGTCCTGCTCCATGAATAGAAATTGTGCTTTCCATCGTGGAAACCTTCAGGTTGTAATGCTATAGCAGAGACTGATTTTTCTTTAGATAATATTTTAGAGAAGTCTGTTCCGGCAAATATATGGAATTGAGATGAGAAAAATAAAAAATAACTAATTGGGCTTATAAATTCAATCTTGGTTAGTGCAAAATGCAAAAGTTCAATTAGTTTGAAAGGCCACAAAGAATATTACTTATTTATGTGATGAAGTATAATTAGTGGGTTGCAGAGTAATACCTGGATATACCTGGTGAACATTTTATACTTTTGTATTATGCCATGCATAGAGTTTAGAGAATGAAATTGGAATAGGTAGATGTTACTATGTTTTGGAAATGACCACAATTTCATCTTACTATAGTCCAGGAATCAGAATGTTTTCTCACAAATATACACCCTGTGGAAGAGAGAAGATAGCTTACAGTAAGTTGCTCATGTAAGCATGTGTTATTTTGTACAATTCTTGGCTGAATTCCAGCAGTAGTAATTCTCTTGGTGATTATCATCAATAATTTTCTAGCAGTTCAAATTTCATTCAGTAACATCTGTTAGCTGCCATTTGGTATCCTCAGGTGACACAAATGGACCGGCAAATTGTATACTGAGCCAGCTTTTTATTTTAACCAAGCAAAATGTTATTCTACTCCAACTGCAGAATTCCAATGGCAACATGAGCTATGATTTGCTCCTTGTACAGTTTTCATTAAGATGCCTGGTACTTGGGCAATTTGGGAATTTGTGGAATTATGGTAGATTCATTCTAAACTAGGTTACCTAAGAATCCTGGCAATGTTAATGATTGCATGGAAAAATTACAGTCCATTTAAAAATTAGGTGGAATCCAGCATTTCAGGACTATGCTACCATCTCATAAATCTTTGTTAAAAGAGTCCTGTTCAATGGATGTTCTTCAACCACTTGCTCTTTCATTAATGCTTCATAATTTTTTGAATTCATCTGAACTGTACCTATGGACTTTAAAATCTATAATAAATGTCTGCCTGTACCTATTTTGATTAGGTGTGATGTCTCAGTGGTTAACTGTGGGGATAATTGCTTTCTCAGTAGCTGGCAAACCACGCTGAGGAATGCAAGGTCAACACAATGATCTTTCTCCAGGAAAGGTGAGCTTTAAGCACATTGTCTTCAGCTGAGTTTCAGCAATAGGCAAAGCACATTGTCTTCAGCACACCAGAAGATGATTACACATCAGGAGATGATTATTACACATCTTAAGTTTGTTTAACCAATCAGCTTCTGCCACAAACTCTGTACAAACTCTAACCAATCAGTTTCTGCCACAAAACTTGTATTACAATAAAAGGGAGCTCCCATGGGAGTTCGGTGTGCCTTCCCATTAATCTTCATCCCGCCTGTGCGTCTTTTCTCCATCACCAGCCACTGCAACATTTTTCCTTTTGTGTCCTGCCTGTGGAATGACAATGATTAAACTTTACTTGCAGTGAATTATGAATATGATATTACAATATCCTTAGGGCAACCACTCAGAAATATTACTAACATTTAATTATATTTAACATGCATCCAAATTGCCCTTGAGTTGCAAAAGCATGCAAAGTAGCTTGCCAACTCCCACTGTTCTATTTTTTAAATAGTAGATGCATGTTTAATTCCTGCATATGTTTGTTTTCTACAGGTCTCTTTGGTTGAAGCATCTTATAAAGATTTTATCAGTTTCATTAAACACATTCTACACTTCCATATAAAGGTATGAAATGAAAACAACAGGGCCTGTGCTGACTGGCAAAAGCATAATACTCCCTGAAAGAAAAATACATATAGGATACAGATAAAAGTACAGATAGGCTCCACACATCCACAAGAAAATAAAAACACAAAGCTTTAAATGAAATCTGGAGGGGAATATACTCTTAGAAACACCCTAAAACACAAGACCTTTGGCAGTAAATGCTATTAAGGCATGAAATGAAGGTATATAATAAAAGAATATTAGGGAAATAGACAAATCTGCAAATGTGTGTTTGGTTGACCATGAGTTAAGGCTTGCTATGAATACCAAAAATTACAAAAAGGGCTTCTTTGGTTGTGTTTGGAACAAGAAAAATTTCAAGCAAACATTTGGCCTACTGGTTAAAGAAGATGGTTAGATAATGATAAACAACAGGGTGAAAACTTAATTGCTTAATTCCTGTCTTAAACCTTTCTTTTCACAAAAGGAAAAAAGATCCTACTTATTGGAAGTGATACAGTGAGGACAACAATAGAAATACTGAGAGAACATTTAATGGCTCTGAATGAGATCATGTCACTTGTACCAGATAGATTAGATCTTAAGGCTGTTAAAGGAACTGGTGAACATCCCTGAATGAAACCTTTCATAAATTGTTCTAATAATTTTTTTAAAGGGGGGGAATGGACTCAGGAAACTACCAACTATTTACCTTGACATCCGTCCCAGGGAAAATCTTGGGGGGGAAATAATCACAGTAGGTTTGCAAATGAACAGAATGATTACCAGAAGCCAATATAAATGGCTTTTGTTAAAAACGGGTTATGCCTTACAAATTTTATTGTTTTCTTTGACAATGTGGATAGATCAACAGAAGAAGGAAAGGCTAATAATGCAGTGTACTTAGACTTTACTGAGGTATTTGATCAGGTAGACAATAGCCTCCTTGAAAACTGTAATAAAGTGAAATGGATCATCCTACTACCAAATGCATTCAGAGTTGATGGGAAGTGATACTAGCACTCTAAGCTATACTGGTCAGATCAAGCCTGACTAGTAGAAAGAATACAGACAAGAATGACAAAGATGGTAAGAGATGATGCTAAATCCTCCAAAGAGTGGTTAAAGGGACTTTGTATGTTTAGCCTAAAGAAGAGAAGGCAACAGGATACAATATCAGATTTCCAATGGATGTCACAGGAAAGATTTGTCCTCTCCTTAGGATAAAATAGGAACCAATATATGGAAAATTTACAATTAAAAATCCAAATGTGATATAAAAAGGGACTTCCTGGCCCCATTAAGAAGTAGAAAAGCCTGGTTCTTGAAGTCAAGGGTGTTCCAGCACTGGAAGTTTCCAAGAAAATATTGGACATCAATTTATCTAGGAGTCCTGCACAGCATAGGAGATTGAACTAGAAGACTCAGAAGGTCACTTTCAACCCTATAAATCTATGCCTTACATTAACTGAATTCCAGAAACCAACATGGCCTTGTCAAAAACAGATCATGCCAGACAAATCTTATTGCATTATTTTACAAAGTGACATAACTAGTGGACCAAAGAAATGTGTATATAATTTACTTGGACTTCAGTAAGGCATTTGATAAATTAGACCACAATCTGTTATTTGATAAGATATTATTACAAGATGGATTTGTAAATGGCTGATCAACTGCACTAAACATGTAGTCCTTAATATCTATATGGAGAGAAGTATACAGTAGGGTAGCGAAATGCTTTGTCTTAGGCCCTGTACTCTTCAATATCTTTACCAATAATTTAGATGAGGGGATAGAAGGAGAAATTTGCAGATGGCACTAAGCTAGTAGGAATAAACAATATTTCAGAAGATAGACTCAAGCTACAGAAGGATCTTGACCAACTTGAACACTGGACCCTGTCTAACAAAATGAAATTCAATGGCGAGAAAACTAAAGTTCTACATTTAGGCAAGAAAAATCAAATGCATTGCCAAAAAATGCAACACAATCCTAGACTGCATTAATGGAGATATAGAATCAATACCACACTAAGTGTTAATACTACTTTATGATGCCTTGGAAAAAACACACTTTTGGTCACCACAATATAAAAAAGATGTTGAGACTTTAGAAAGAGTGCCGAAAAGAGCAAAAAAGATGATTAGGGGACATAAGCTAAATCATATGAAGAATGGTTGCAGAAATTGAGTATGTCTAGTTTAATGAAAAGAAAGACTAAGGGTTATATGATAGCAGTGTTCCAAGATCTAAGGAACTGGCACAAAAAAGAGGGGAAAAGCCTATTTTCCAGAGCACCACAAGGCAAGGAAAGAAGCAATAAATGGAAACTAATCAAAGAGAACCAATCTAGAACTAAGGAGAAATTTCCTGGCAGAACAATTAATCAGTGGAATGATTTGCCTCCAGTCATTGTGGGTACTCTAAGGCTGGAGATTTTAAGAAGAGATTGGACAACCATTTGTTTGAAAGGGTGTAGGGTTTCCTGCTTGAGCAGGGGTTGGACTAGAAGACCTCCAAGGTATCAAATATCAAACACTGATATTATGTTATTCCAATAGTTCATTCAGCTACTCTTTCTTGACCTGGTCTAACCTGCAGGCTGACCCAGTGGAATCTGCATGGATTGATAAACAGAAGATTTAAAGCTTTCCCAGCCTCATACACAGATTCCAATTAATCACTTGCATTTCACAAACATCCTTATATTTTGCTAAGTAATTAAAATTGAAACGCTCTTTGGTTTCCAGGATAAGCTATCTGTCCTGTGTTTGCTTCCTGTCCCCTTGTAAAATTGAGTCACAGTCAAATCTGCTATCTTAAAAATGGGATAGAATTCTTCTAGCTGGTTGTTGTTAGAGTCTCTATTACAGAAAACTGAATGAGGTCAGCAAAGCATCTCCTTTAAAATAAACAATCTAACAGCTGTTAACACTGAAGGGATGTTTGGTCAAACTGCTGACAAACTGCAACAACTGGCAGAAAAACAGCACTGGTCTTAACTTGGCAGGGAATTGGGGCAGTTGATAGCTGACAAAAAATAAATGTCAGATGGATTTTGCTCAGAGATTCATATAAAAAACAGATTCTCCAACAGCCTGCTATATACTATTTAACATGTTTAGGTCTGGCTTTACTCAATCTAGCACCTCATGTCAGATTACAAATATACATACCACAAGTGATGTATATGAGATATTTGAAAAGGTCCATAAATTTGGGATATTTGCAAAAAAATTTTTGAATAACTTTATTTGAAAAAGTTATTCACCAGTAGAATATTATCGTCCAACATTACACCAAAAATAAATGATAATAGGCCACATCTTTATATATAATCATTGTTCTTTCTGTTTTTTTCTGTTCACTTCATTTTGTAAATGAATTTTCCCTTCAAGTAAAGATCAGATTGAGGAATAGAGAAGAGTTTCTCAGGAAATAAAAAGTTACTGAATCAAAATTGAACAGGTAGTATTTAGAATTTGTTTGCACTATTATTTATTAGTTCTACTTGTTATTAGCCAGTTTAAGTAGTGTATGAGTACCAAAAAGAACAGGTGTACCTTTTTATAAACAAAACAAATAAATAATAAGCAACAGCAACAGAAATAGATGACATAGTCCTCAGTAGGATTTTTTTCAGGCCAAAGAAAATGCTACAAATGAGTAGGTTTTCCAAAACTCTTGATCAGATTGTATATATTTTTCTCTCTCTCCTTTGTTCCTTCTCCCTGTTTTTTTTTAAAGAAGAGAATATTAAGTTTTGGACCCCATAGTTTTCTTTTTTTCCAGCTAGAGATACCTAGCTCCTTCAACCATTCTTCATATATTTTTCCTTCCAGGTCCCCCATGATCTTGTTGTTGATATTTCTGTTAATACATCCATCTTCTATTCCCAATATCAGTCTTTTTTTTAATTATTCAAAACTCCATAGGAATGGTGTATAAAAGAAGATCAAGGCTTTTTTGTTATCATTCCAAAATGCAGGATAAGGGATAATGGATTTTAGCCACAGAAAGGCAGTTTGTACAAGGTAACAGCAATTTGAGAGTAAAACCAATTTCTCAAAAACTGTACAGGCTAATTCTGTCACAAATTTGCTTTGACTGAGTAGTTCAGACCATCAAGGCTATTTGATTTGATTTACTGAAGCAGTTTGGTTGATCACATGTCAATGCTACAGGAAATGGCTCCTCTCAGACTTCTTCTTCAGTGTACACCTACCAATTTTGGATCTTTTTTTTTTTTTTACAGTAACAGTTTCATCCTCCAATGGGAGAAGGCCAGCACCCTCAAAGAAACATCCTTTTAATGTTCTGGTCTCTCAACTGTCAATTGCTGAATTTTTTTTCACTAGTGCAAAACAAACATTTTGGCATTGACCTCTCATCTGCTGCCAGTTACTAGGAGAAGGCAAGCAGTACAAAAGATACTGTGCTACTAGATCTCTTCATATCATCCATTCAAGATAGATCAAACTAAAATATCCAATGTCATGGGTGTCAGTATCACTTTTCGTTAAACCTAAAGTAACAGAATGATACAAATCTGAATGTGTTTCCCTCTCCCCTCATCTTTGTGAGAACTAAAGAGAATGTGATGCTTACATTACATTTCTGCCTCAGAATCTGCATTCTTTTATCTGACTGTTGTCTTGCTAACAGGTCTTTCTGTCCCTCAAGGTCCTTTCCTCTTCCCGCTACATTTCATCACTTTTAAACTATCATTTAAACTATACAAGAATCCATTTTATCTAAACATATAATCTAGAGGAAATTGCTAAAGCTGTCTTCTGAAATCAGTGCAACCTATCAAAGCTTAAGCATCTTAGTGGCAAGTAAGACTGTATCTAAAAGGACTTATAAATGACTCTACAAAGATGCTATAAGAAGGTACAAGAAATCAGTATTAAAGTCTACCTCTCCGCATAGAACAACTATTAATGTACAGTCTAAATTAGAAGATATTACAAGGCACTACTCAAATTCAGAATAACTTTGTGGCGATTGTATTGCATTTAATGCAATAAAAAGGATATCAGTCCTAGTCAGAACTTCCTTACAAATTCTGAATTTGTTCAGAGTCATGACATAAACTACTAATACAGCAGTCTTTATGTTTCCCTTTAAATTTCAGTTAAATTAATTAAATGACAATATAATCAAGGCCTTCCTACAAGATTGATATACTTATTTAAACAGCAAGCCTTATATAGGTTAATGATTTTGTTATTTTAGACAAAGTGGAGAGTGATCATTACCTTCTTTTAATGATATATTGGCATATAAGCTAAAGAGCATATCACTAGGTAGATGAGGCCCCATAGACTGCTAGCATGCTAAAGGTCTAAAAGGGTCATTCAAACTTAATGAAATGTAGTTGATACTTTAAAGTGTTCCCTATTGTAAAATCTAAATTATCCAATGACTGCAGAAGAACAGTCTGTTTTAGACATTTATCAAGGCATATTTTTTACTTTAAAGCTTTGTTTATCCTTAAATCCCGCCCAAGAAAGATTTATTCAGTTATATATATTACTCTGACAAAAAAAAAAAAAAGAATGCAAGTAAGATGGAACATTTTAAACACTCATGCCAGAAAACAAATGAGAAAACAGGGGAGTCTTTCAGGGATTGGTTCAGCTGTAGAAAACATATTGAAAAATTGAGATAAGTTCATCATGAAAAGGAAGATGTCATATGTTCAAACTACATTTAGAACAGGCCAAATATTTATTGCTGATATACTCGAATTATTGAGGCAGACAAATAACATCACAAAGAACTAAATATTCTAATATTCATTAGAAAAGCCCTTCAGTTGTATTGACTATGACAAGCTATGATATGTGCTTTAGAAATAGGAATCCTAGAATATTGTCCCCATAAGAAACCTATGCAGAGATCTGGAAGTTTCTGTCTAGATGGCACATGGGGAAACAAATAGGTATTATGTCAGCAAAGGCTGTATAATCCTTCCTTCTTTATTCAAATTATGTGCTGAATATATATCAAAAAAAGCTGGCCTGGAAGATCAGTGTGATTTTTAAAATTAGAGGAAGAAAACTTGAGAATGCTGATGATACTGATAAGTTGAAAATGAAAACAAATTGCAAGTTGTAACAATGAAAGTCAGAAAGCACAGAAAATAGATTGGGCTAAAATTAAATATAAACAATGCTAAACTATAAACTGTCATCATCTTATGGCTGTAAGGCAGCCTGCCCATTGCATTAAGCGATTTGCCCATGGTTGCCTTGCCTAACAATCACAATCCCTGCTATCCCTGTTGTGGTCATTAAGTGATGTCATGGATCATTAAGTGGAGCATGCAGTACCTCAGAGGCAGGGTAGACCTTGGGAGGTCTACCATAGTCCCAAGGCCATACTGCAGCATCTTTCCAGAAAACACATGGCCTGTTCTGGACTTGTCAGAGGTCACCCCATTTCCATGCTTTCCTTCCCAACTTACTCACTTTTCTGCAATCCTTGGATCTGCTTTCCTGCCCCACTAGATCCCACTCCCTCTTCACCAAGATGATAAGACAAGAAAAAATAAGATAAGATATATGATTTCATAGGGTGACCATATTTTCATTTAAAAAAAAGAGGACGCTTACGAATTATGCAGCGGGGGGTGGCTGCGGTGGCGGGCCACTGGGAAAACCAGTTACCAGATAGTATTACTAATTTG